>MJUU01012165.1:160865-181661 GCA_002080025.1 Modiolus philippinarum | reverse complement strand
CAAAAAAAAAAACAACAACAACAACAAAAATAACAAAAACAAAAAACAAGAAAACATAAATTCGAAACAAATTTTGTAGAAGTATAGGGGTTTTCCTTTTATCTGACTTCAATAAATTGAAACGATAACCTCTTAGTTAATCATTTAAGAATTCAATACATTATTTTGGAGTTTCATTGGCTTGCGAAGGCGACGACCTGTTGCCCTTTGCAATGCATTCAATTGAAACTTCAAAGCAATTTAGACCACACATGTTTTTCGTGGTGTAAAATACAAAATTAAATATAAAGTAATGATTTAATTAATGAAATATCTGTCAGGATTTTATTTTACGATTGACAAAATGAAATAATATAGAGTAAATGCACATAAGACAAGTCTTGTTAAAAGATTCCCTATACAAAATATGTATGCTCTCTATATACATCAGTTATAGTGTACTTGTTCGTAAGATAATTTTTCATATGGATATGTTATCATACTTTCAAATTTTGGCATTTTTTTTTGGTCACTATTTTATAATGCAAAATTTTCTTACAAAACAACAGCAGTAGAATACCGAAGGAACAAAGCACAAGATTACATAAATCAAAGTCAAGAGACAATCGACTTGATGAGTCCTCTGTATTTGTCAATATGTTGTAATCGTCCACTAGCTTAAGACACTAGTGCTTTTGTCGGGCAAAGGATGACAGTGATTGTAAGAGCAGATTGCCAGCTTAATCAATGCTTGTTGACAATCCCACATTCACGACCAGAAAAGGGATGGATGTATAGTTGTTGGACATTCCGCTTAATCCAGTGCTAGGGGCCGTCTAGAACTTACTATAAGGTATGAACAAAACTCATTATTGAAGGCCTCATGGAGACTTCAAGATGAAGAACAACAAGGAAAGCGTTGTTCATTTGCTTGTTTTACAAAGTATTGGTAGAGACTTTGTTTGTCCGTTTACTTCATATCCATCCATTAATTCATCATCTACTAATACATGGTAAAAGAAAAACAACGGATAACCGTTTGTATTGTCGTTCTTCACCTTCACCAATAGGTGTGCATACAGTTTTGGTAGTATTCTGTACATATTTTCATATACATGTAACTTTTTCTGATATTGATGCCCTGTACAAGTAATATCTAATGTTATAGGTTGTTGTATCATCAACCCGTCCTTAATTCAGAAGGAAGTCAATGTAACAAGTGGAACACAGTTATTAGACTGTCTTTCAATGTGTGAAGAATTTACATTTATTGGACTGAAGGTACATGTGTATTTACTGATATTTTGGGGATTGTGTCATTCTTTGAAAACTTTCGAAGACTGCAACATTTTAGTATCATAAAATACTATAAGATAGTGCTCGCGAAATATGATAGCTCAAAGAAATGCTTATATGAATTCAGTTCGGAGTAAAATTGGGAACTTTAACAGAACAAGTCGGTCCTGTTTTTCAGGTCGGGATAACATCGTTTTGACCAAGGCTATATATATATTTTTATAATTAGCTGCAAAACTATGGTGAAAATTACCATATTGAATGATAACGAAAGTAACTACAAATGTATTTTCAACGCATTAGACTTGGGAGTTTGTAGCTCATATAATATACCATCTACTTGGTGCCTGCAGTTTTATATCTTATTCTGTAATTCAGCAAAAACTGAAACAAGAGTAAACACAAAAATGAGAAGTTGTTTTAGATAATTATGAATATGAATATTTTTGATGCAACAAATGAATCTCCTACAAAGTATGTTTATTCAAATCTCCTGTAAACAATAAAGGAAATAGATGTATTTTAGCTTTAATACATAGGCAACAAGTCAACATTATACTGCCTTTATTTTGTGAAAGAGCGCAATGAGTACAGCAAAGCGCTTCGAAAAATGAAAGTTATTCAAGGATATTTGCAATATCATTCAGTTTGAGATAAAGAAGGGAGAAGTCAATATAAGTTTGTTTCACTTGTGTCTGATTCTTTTTGCTTTACAATAAGGGAAAAATATCGCTCACTTTCACCGTCATTTGTTTTGAAAAATTCTATACGAAGTATAATTTTGTTCCAGAAAGAATCCTCTTTATATATTATAATTAAGATAAGACAAAACAACATATGTAATGTAGATGACTTTTTGTCCCCTTTATTACACAGCAAACCACATGTGTATGTTTGGCAAATTTAACTCTAGTGTATCCGGATGTTTCTGCAACATGTACATCACAATTCTGCAATAGGGATGATAATGCCCTATGTTCTGCCGACACACCAGCAGGAAATCAGCACGGATATGCTCTATACACAAGAGGTTCGTATATCAAAATTTGATGTAAACTACATAAGTGTTTTTAATGTAACCATGATACTTTTTCATCAGTGATGTTTTGTTAAATGCCTCTTTCTTGCTATGCATGATTGTATGAAACGCGAAATGTTTTATGGTATTAGTTTCGAAGTTTACATCACTTTAAATGCGCATATGCAGAAAATAATTTGACAGTAACTTTGGTATTAAGTTATTAAGTACCACTGGGCCGATGCCTTTGCTGGTGGACTGTTAGTCCCCGAGGGTATTTACCAACCCAGTAGTCACTACTTTGGTGCTGACCCGAAAACCGATTGTATCGACAATCGCAATATCTAAATTTTGCAAAATTTTTTTTAAGAGTATCTCCCCTATGCATAGCTCTGTCCTTAGCTGAATTTTGGCCTTTTCTATTTAGATATTTTTGGTTACTTGTTCTCTTTCAGCTTAAATATCTTTTTGTTTAATGGACTTCCAAATGTTTTGGTTTGATCTTCACTGATGAGATAAGTTGTCGAAATGCGCATATGCAGAAAATAAACGACAGTAACTTCAGTATTTTGTTATTTTAGAAAAGCATACTAACCTTTACCATACCCCAAAGTGTAACCTTAAGCCTAAAATTATACTAACCAACTGGAGTAAATGAGAGAGAGAGAAAAAAAAAGAAACGCCAACCTATAAAATTGTGGTGTGTCTATAGTATACTAAGAAGATTCTCATTTTTTTTCTAATTTTAAGATATCTTTCTTGAAAAGGCAAAATTATATATGTCATGATTGGTATTGTGATTGTGACAAAGTAGTGCAGGAGGTCGTGGATTCTATTTTTGCTGGGATTAAATCTAAATAGTTTTTTTAAAAATTGTAATTTTCCTTCATCGATAGCTATAATTTATGAATTTAGAAAATCAGGAAATTGTGTTTGGGATTTTCTAGACCAAAGACTTATCTCATCAGATTCATAACAGGCAAAATATGCTTATGAACCTCTGAAATTCTTGAATGAATAATAATCATGAAGACTTTAAACCAATTTCAAAAAAAATATTTAAAACAATATCGTTATTTACTGTAAGAAAGATGGAAAGTTTGGCGTTTCTCCTATCAATATGTCTACAATGCCATGCGCAAAGGATTTCTCCTTTAAGAACTGACTACCCAATATCTACCAGGTATATCTTCGGACACGCTTGTCATAACTGTAGACAAGGCCCTCGAAGACTTTTTTTTTTATAAATACTATTCAATAAAAAATGAAAGGATATGGGGTAAATACAAATGAGACAAAGTCTCTACAAATGCATGGTAGAACGAAGCAATAAATACTTGTTTGGAATTATTTCAGTTTTGAGGCCTTTTTTGGACTAACCTTTGCATGCAAGTACACTTTAACTCGTGTAACGATATGCAATATTCATTTATTCTGTTATATATGTTACACGGATAATATTACAAAAATATTACTCCCTAGCTGTGAAAACCAGCTGGTCGTCTCACATATTCAACCTTGGCAGCTAAGCGTAAACCTGCGGAAATTTCTCAGAATCAGTATTATTATTCGCGTACAATACTGTGTCATCTCAAAGACATCTCTAGCGTAAACCTGCTTATTATTTTAAGAATCACTATTATCATTCGCGTAAACGACTGTGTCGTCTCAAAGACCACTTGATACCGCTGGTAATTTATCAGAATCACTATTATCATTCGCGAAAACCACTGTGTCATCTCACGGAACATGGTCATCCTAGAAACTTTGCGTTTGTGAGATGGAATTGTTCTCCGAAATTTTGTAACGTGCTAGCATATTTAACAGCTTGCTCCACGTCATTGTCGTACTAAGACTCATCTGGTACATCATAACATACTGCAGAGATGGTACAGCCCAAGCATTGACTCAATTATTATACATAATTATGATACACTGTATATATATCTCCTTGTTTTCTACCTTACCCTTTTTGCTTTTGCCAATTTAAGACTTTGATAAAACAATGAAGGGCTATGTTAATGCACATGAAACAAAGTCTCTACAAATAAATGGTTAAACCAATCAATTGAATATTGCTTTTATTGTTGTTCTTCAGTTGTTCTTTAATTCACCATTAGGGCTTCAACAACGACCTTACACTTTAAAAAATGAAAGAATATTCATATGAGAAATTGTCTCAATAATTACACCATAACTTGCATATATATAGAGATCATAAATCTGTCAAAACGGGAATCTTCAAAGACTCCGCACACTGCACGGGAAACAAATTCTAATCTTGAAGAAACAATGGGAGGGCATGGAATAAACCAAGCGATGGGACAATGCTTCTATCATAGCTGTCATTTTGAAGTCAGCATTAGGCCTTCAACAATGAGCTATGCTTATACCTCAAAGTATGTTCAAGACTTTCCATAACACCAGTTTGAGCGAAATTCATAGCAATGTGTCGAACAAATTATAACCATGATGATTGTCGTTTATGTTATATTTAAGAGGATGCAAATTTGTCATGAAAAGTAAATTGAGGATGATAAAATGACAAAAGAACAGTTTATCTAACTAGAGGTTGTCGGAACGACAGCTATCCACACACTCTCTCTTTGACACAGAAAACATTTGTTTTACACCCTGGGCACAATTTTTCAATATTTTTGAAATCAAACTGTTGGTAGTCATTATGTTTTACAAAAAGAATTTCAGGAATTTTGGTTCTTAGGCAGAATTCCATAAAATAAGTGGTCTTTGAGGCTTTCAGGAAATTTACCAAGATTGAAATCAAATATTTTTGAAATTAAATTGATTAAACTGTTTGTCCTAATTTAACACAACATTTAAGTATGGTTGCTAGATACAATTCCCAAAAAAATTGGTCTTTGAGACTTTTAGGAAATATACCAAAACTGGAATCAAATATTTTTGAAATCCAATTGATGAAAGTGTTTGTCTTAAGTTAAAGAAACTATTTAAGTATGGTTGCTAGGTAGAATTCAAAAAAAAAAAAAATAATAATAAGTGGTCTTTGAGACTTTCAGGTAATTTACCAAAATTGCAATCAAATATTTTTGAAATCCACTTAGTAAAAATGTTTATCCTAAACTAAGCAAATTATTCTAGTATGGTTGCTAGGTAGAATTCCAAAAAATAAGTGGTCCCTGAGACTTTCAGGAAATTTACCAATTTGGAATCGCATTTTAGAATTCTATTTATTCAAAATCTCATTTTCTATCAATCAATTGCTAAAATACATAATTATATTCTCAAATTTAAAAGAATATTAGTCTTTGACATTTTCAAGAAATTTAACAAAGTTGGAACCGGAATCATAATTTCGAAAGCTTATTGCAAATCTACAGACTATATGCAAGAATTCTGCATAAAGATTTAATCCCTAAATCCAAAAAGTAGGAGGAGTTTGTGTCACATGCCACATGTGTCAAAATTGACATCTTGGGGCCTCTTGTTTGAATCGAGAGCAATATCAAAAATCCGAAAGCTTATTCTGCATCTGCAGACTATATGCAACAATTCTACAACAAAATAAAATCCCTTAATCCAAAAATGTAGGAGGAGTTTGAGTCACAAAAAGTGTGACGGACGGACGGAGGGTATAACAAAATCTCCGAACTTTCTTCGAAAGTGCAGGGATAATAATCATGACTTAAATTAGTAATTGATTGCGATTGCTACCATTCTTTTGAACACAAAGTTTTTGAAAAGGAAAACAAAACTAACATGATACGAAACTAATTATATTTTTCTTTTCGTAGGTACTCGAACAGTTCCAGCAAATATCGGCGACTGCCTTGTAATTACAATCAACAGAAATTTAGGAACACCTGTGTATTATGAGCCTGCACCTTGTGGAACGTCTTTATACCCACTTTGTTATCAGAATGGTATAGTATCAATTGTTTCTATTTAAACATGCAAAGGGTTGGTCTTCAAAAATTAAAACAGAAGTTGCCTGATTTTCCACAAATCTAAACTAGAAACAAATTTGAACTATGTTAAAGATATAAAATTATCCTCACAAAATAAAGCTAGATCCAATATTAGAGAATGTAAGATAACGAAGATGTATTAAACCATTACAGGACATATATCGGAAATTACTTTGAACTTTTTAAATAAATAATTACATTCATTCTGCTTCGTATGGAAATCCCCGTATTTGATTGGTTACGAGTACTTCCGATCATTTCCGAACTGTGTTTTATCAGTCAATAAAACTACAGCAGCACGTGACTCCTTGACGACGACAAAAGTAAACAAAGACGGCGGAGTAATCTAAACTAGGAAATGGTGCATCATTCACGAATTTCATTACGTTCACTATCGTGAAGACTTACATTCCATTTACGGGATGTAATTATAAGTATTGAATGCAATATTTTGTAGTTTTATTGTCATGTAAAAGAGTGGACCGTAGCACATTTTTCACATGAAGCGCTAGCGCGCTTCATTCAAAATGTACTACGGTCCACCCTTTTACACTCCAATAAAACTACAAAATATTGCATTCAATTCTTAAATGAAGAGTAATATTCGAAATTTGAACTCGAATTTGAACGCGAATAACTAAGCTAGAAATGTATTTGGTTTCTTGAAATTAGTTGTTGAGATCCCTTGAATACATTAAACCTCAATTCAACAGCGGTGTTCTTCGAATGGAATAAATTATGAAACACATCGCATTAAAGAGGCATAAAATTGTCGAAAAGATTCTCGACACTACTCAACAGAATTTTGATAATTTTTGTATTTGGAATTCAATCAGCTTGGTTAATTTACAAAAAAATTTGTAAAAACTCATTGTAGAATGAATTCAAAGAGAAGTTGCTTGGGGATTTTTTTTTATCCTCAGAATATAAGCAAATATGAATTTTATTTGGCTGCATGCGCTAGTAGAAGCGAACGGCTACAGGGATAATTACTAGTATCTAAGCGGGTTTTATTATTCCAGGGTTTCCGTTTCGTATTTCTACGCAAGTAACCTGGAATGGTGCAGTTACGGCTTGCTTATCCAATTCAGCTGTTTTGACGTCACCATATCAAATTACTGGTACATCAATAAGCACAACAGATGGCTCATACTGGTTAGCACAAGTACGAAAGGTCAAATACCAGTTTACAAAGGGTAAAATATATGCAGTTTTGAAATGAAAAATAATGACTCTAGTGTTTCAGTGTTTGATACATAGGGGTTATAACAAAACTACCGAACAGAGCCGAAGTCCATGAGACAAAATTCAAATCAGGTTGAAACCACCGGAAAAATTGCCGACCAAAATGGTTCTGACTGGAAACAAGAATTTCAAAATAATGGTTGATTAAACTGGTTTAACAACACACCAAACCTCCCCTTCCATTGTGGTAGTGTCCGGTAGCAACTTAACAGAAATTAATATTGAAAGGTCGAGAATTGCATGATCAAGCAGCAAGCTGAACATCACGAATACTGTTTTTTTCTTGTGTATGTATGTTACCCCTATCTCAAAGTCATCATTGCAGAAAAGTTTTACCGTCGACATCATAGACTGGTATGCAATATAAGTTTGCCAGATGACAGCAGATTTTCCCCAGAAACAACTTAAATTCTGTTGTTTTTTTTTCTTAATACAATTCGACTTCATTACCGGCAATCGTTCAAGACGGTGTATTTCTTAAAAGAAACAGATGGTCACTCTGACGGTGCAGCTGATATCGTCCATAGTTTTTAATCGGGTACATGTTGTTCATCTGTATGTATGTCTAAATTTGTTCTTCATTTTCTCTGTTTCCTCACCTGTACAAATGTAAGCCAATCTTTCAAGGATATTTGTACAAGAACAAAGTTAAAGATGCCCAATAAGAGAGAATTTGAAACCTTTTCAGATAAAATATTTTCAGTAAAGTAAAAACAGCTTTGGAGAAGGTTGCAAAGGAAACCCGCAAATTCATCTTCATTTGTTTCAGTACTTCGATCTGTTTTCATGGACAAAATTTACCCATATGGCTCATATAGAGTGAAAACAAAACAAATGCTTTCATTTGCAATGACGTAATATTGTTCCACATTTGTACTCTAGCAGGGGGCATGGATTAACAATTTATGAAATTAGATGAACTTTTACTGAGTGTGTGATTTTTATCAGTTTACTGGTATATGCATGCATTTTTTGTCAAAAAGAAAAAAAAATTGATAAAGTACTCAAACAGTGTATGCATTATTTCATGACGTAAAACTTAACGTGTTTTGCATGTTTTCTGATAGTTTAGAAAGATGTTTAATAGAACAGAACTCTCATCTAACATTATTGTCCAAAGATCGAATATTAATAAATGTGGGAAAAGCTATGGCCAAACAGACGCTAGAGTAACTAGGTTTCACTCATTTAAAGTTTGAAACAGTATAAGCTGTCTTTCTAAATTTTTGTTGTAGATCTCAGCGTTATGGGCATGTAAAGAAAATATTTCAAAACCAAATATTGAATGTTAAAGTGTTTCCACATGCAAATTTGAACAATCCGATTATTAGTCGCCAAAGAAGTATAATCAGACATGAACAAAATACACATGTAGGTTTAAATCTTTGAAGTCGAAAGCCAAATAGAGAAAGCATTTCTGTAAAATAATGAAAACTGACGAGTTAGCATAATAAGACCCTAATTATGCTTATTGGTTTTGTATTAATTAATTTGACAATATCTTATTTCATACACACTTACCTGTCAATATTCTTTTTGCATGTGGATTTCAAAGCGTTATTAGTACATTGTATCAAAAATTCTGTTAAAAATGTATGAGAAAATTTGACTTGAGGTCACACGCAATTATTATGATTTTTTCCCATTGCTAAGAATTAATTTCAGTATATTTCCTTTGATTTTTTTTTAGTTTGTTGGTATGTTTGCAGAAGGAATTGGATTTGTATCTGCTTAATTTGAAATTATACATTTTCCTAAAGCCAAAAAGTTTTACAAGCTTTAGGTTAATAAATGGGTACATTTGAGATAAGAGCTTTGCAAATAAAATGCAATTTCTAATTATAAGCTTTATATTAGCACCATGCTTTGTGCTTTGGTACAAGTAAAACAGACGGCAGAGCACTGGTATGCTGCTTGCAAGCCATGACAACTATCATTAATTAATTGATAGAAAACACTTTACTTCCTGTCGAGTCGACGAATTATTCCACCTTGTTCCTTGTATAGAACAAGTGTCTTTTTCCTATTATAGTGTTTCTTTTTCTTGAATTGTTGAAATTGATTTTGACCCTTAACCTTAAGATGTATGCATTTAGTCTTTAATTTTGAATCTCTTTGGCAAAATCGTTGCGGGTAGTAAATAGGTGTTGTTATAATAATATATTTCCGATTCTGCAAAACAGTTTGATACTTCACTTGATTTACCTTATGTGTACTATGAAAAATACTAGGACCCTTACATCTTTGATAATATTGAAGGTCAAGGTTTTATCAAGGTTGCCTAGCCGAAACAGAGTTACTGCCATAAGCAAACGCGTTGTTTAATTAGAGTCCTTCTTCGTTGTGACTAGTATACATTTTCTCAGTTTTGTGTTAAGTGGGAGAATGAATCTCTTTGCTATATTATTTTATTATCAGAAATATAATGTGATCAACACAAGAGCAGTAGAATACCATAAGATCCGACCAAAAGAGGATTACATCAATTAAAGTTCAGAGACAAAGCAAAACCAGAACACCAGAAGGCGTGAATCTAAAGACAAGTCTTTAGTTTTTAATCTATATTTTATGAATTCGTCTTTTTCTACTTTCAGATTTTGTTCCTGGAGTCGAAAATTACTGTCTTGCAGCTAGAATAACTGACGGCTCACTCGAACCACTCATTAGATCGTGCAACACCAATCTGAAATCCATATGCTACAGTGATGACACATCTGAAGAGGAATATACAACAACGGTAACTGAAAGCACTAACAGTCAAAGCACTATCAATACAGAGGTGACAGACTCTATAACAACAACAGAAACAACAGAAAAACAACCTGTTGCGCCAACACTATCGGACGGTACTTTTTATTATTTATTGTACAATAATGTAAGCGAATCAGTGAAGAGAGTAGATATATATGAGCAAATATGAATTATTAATTAAGGAGTTATAAGCATATAATATAAATTACTATGTACCATAACAGATGCACTAACCTGATTAAAAAAAGCATATAAACAAAAAACAAAACATAGTACCAAACAGGAAAATCGCAAAAAATAATGACAGTTAGTTTGAATTGGTTCTTATGATACTTACAATGGACGTAAAAAATGTCAGAATTTTTCAAACTGCATAAAAAAGACATGTTCAATGGCTGACATTTTGATCTAAAAGCATGAAAATGCATTTGAATCGATTTTATTCAAGTAATGCATTTAACAGGTGGCCTGTTAAAACTTTCGTTGAGATTTACATGCATTATCAAAATTTTTATGACTAAAAAAATAAATTCACGATTAAGTGGTCATACCTCTTTCGTTTCTGTAGTAGGATATTTCGGCGACTGCTGTGTCTTAAATTTTTGAACCAAACAATTTGGACGTCAATAAACTGAAATACGTTTAAAAACTGATAGTAAAAAAATAACCAATAACATAGATATGAAAAAGCAAAATGAGAAATCATGTTTGTCTTATTAATTGTTATTAAAATTAATGTAAACTTACAGGGCAATTTATCATGCTTTGTAATAAATGATTAAACTGGTAAAAGGACAATTTTTGCTACAGTTGCCATTCCTAATCGAACAAAAAAAAACAAATATATTTTTACATAACAAAATACAACTTGTTGATTTTTTATGCATGTTCTTATCTCAGGCTGACTATTGTGATTGATTGCGTTCCATATTCTTTTACAGGTTTTATAGCACTGATGATATTCCTTCCTGGTTTTTTGTTAGTCGTTGTCATTGCCATAACGGGATTATGCATTTGGAGGTAATGTTTCGAAACTATACGAAACCAATGCGTCATTATTCACAAAACAACAATTCCTTCTTGTGTATAATCTGTTATGTCTAATATAAACAATAAAAGGATATGGAATAGATGCACCTGAGACAAAGTACTTGTAAATTTTGTCATATGATTGTAGCTCCCGGCCATTGTAGGTGTTTACTGTTATCCTGTTTTTGTAATTGTACAAATACAGGGTAGATCCAAGCAAAAAAGGACACTCCCGTTATTGTAGTTCTTCATCTTGAAGGATAAAGTTCATTTCATATTCTTCATATTTTCATCGCAAGACTCATTCACGTAATCTTTTATATTCTATCACATATTTATTGACATATGGACTATTTTCTTATATATCTTATACTGTGTTTTTTTTCCAATGCATTTAAAATGCTTAAATGTCTGACAGGAAAACATTACCTTGCATTTTATAGAAATTTGCTGATTTTATCAAAATTCCAACACCTAAAAAATACTGAGGCGTCATTCCGTGTATGGAACTTAGTGGATGTGCTTTGTACTGAATTTGGCCTCATATTTCGATATTTTTTGGTAATGAGTACTTCTTTTTTGACTACTTTTGGATAACGGCTTTCCATATTATTTGATTTTAATGCTGCTGATAAGAGGTTACTCCTTGAAACACGTGTACAGCATAACGAAATTTACTGTTTTTATGCAACTTAGGTATTTATAATATTTTGAAACCATTATGCTGATGACACTGCTGGTGGACCAGAGGTCCCCGAGTATATTCACCATCCCAATAGTCAGACTTGACGGACATGAAAACATTACCTTGCGTTTTAGAAAAATTTACTGTTTTTTATCAAAATTCTAACCCGTTAAAGATACTAAAGCCTCATTCCGTGTTTGGAACTCGGTGGGTGTGCTTTGTACTGAATTTGGCCTCCTATTTGGATATTTTTTGGTAACGAGTACTTCTTTTTTGACTACTTTTGGATTATGGCTTTCCATATTATTTGATATTAATGCTGCTGATGAGAGGTTACTCCTTGAAACACAGGTACAGCATAACGAAATTTACCGTTTTTTTTATGCAACTTGGTTATTTATTATACCGGGTATATCATCCCGACACCTGAAATGGTTCAAGGGGCTTCATCCAGCTGGTTAGCAGTTCATGTCTCAAAAGGTGGTAAGGAGAATACCCTGTCTATGCCGTGAATTTTGGTCATAATCAGGAAAGTTTTACCACAGACCAGTGTAAACAAACCTTGGGAAAGCAACGCATCATTTGCAATATAAGGATTTAATTATATTTCTAAATAAAAGAGGAGACTCTGGGATCTTAAGGAAAGCAAAAAAGCTACCCCCTCCCATTTTTCTTTTTCAAACAAAATTAGTTGCCCTGGTTAGCTAAAAAGCTACACAACTAATTATATATTTACATTGCTAAATATTTTGGACTAGATTTTTAATGCATCATCCACTGAAGCCTTCTCCAAAATTTCAACTGTTCATATCACACTAACCCAAGTCGCACCACCCTCAGTAACTACATTTATTAAATATGTTATTTACTGTAAATAAATATTCATACAACTGTTTTGTCTTTGGGAATATGTAGTGTTTATGTTATTTTTCCTGACTTTATTATTATATGTTACTGTCGTTCATCAGAAATAAAATCTTGTCCATAATTTAGAACGATGAACTTATTCACGTCTGGATTAGTCAATCAATATGGCATGTTAGCAATATTGAGTTAAATAAAAAAAAAACTATTTTTCCCAGTCCAATAACACAACACCGAAATTACGGTACATTCATTTTCTTCGGTGCAGATAAAAACTTAACATTTGGAAGACCATAGATTCAAAGAAGTTGAAAAACTGATAGAGAACAAATAATCAAAGATGATCTAAATAAAATGCACAAATCAGCTAAGAGAGGAAGATAATCCTTAGTTTTCCACAAAATTTACTAAATAAAAACGCCGTTGTAAGCAATAATATATATGCAAATAAAAGTAAAATATACCATAACAAAGTTTGCAAGTTTAAACAACCTGCATACAGCATGTAAGTCAAGTCTGTGCTGAATGTATTCGGCAAATAGAGGCTTTAAGAAAGTTGTGTTTTACAAAAAAGTATGTCAGTATACGTAATGCAAATGACAATAATACAACAGAATATAATAAATGAACGTCATATATATATGATTATACCTGCATGCCATATCTTTAGTGTGATTTTTTTTTAGCAATTCCACCCTTTTCCAGTCGCAGGAAGGGACTTTCAGGCACTATCAAACAGAAAAATGCAATGCTAAAAATACAGATAAAGAGCAAATAGAATACTTTGCAATACGTTTATTTAATCTGAGATGACACAATGTCCTGTATCCGAAATTCTATTATAAAATTAATACAGTATACAATTTTTATATATAAGTAAGATCTATTCCGACTTTTGTTGTCACTTTTGTGTAATACATTTGTGTATACATTTTTCATTATAATTGTGTTGTTGTTAACTCTACATTCATTGCTTTGAAGCAAGCAACATAGCTTCCACGACACTGGTAAGCTGCTTGCAAGAAGTGACAATTATCATGAGGGTATTGACAGACAGCACTGTTTGTGTTGTCAATGGGACTGAATGATTACTAAACTTAAAAGAAAAGAGGCATTGCTACCCACTGATTGCATTAATAATCACTTCTTCTAATTTAGGCGTTATAAAAGGAAATCAAAGAGTACTGCCAGTATCATTGATCAAACGACAGACACAACCTACTATAGTACGCCGCTTGCTTTTGAGCCAATTACCGAAAACAGCAATGACCTAGAACAGTACCAGTACGCAAAAAAGGATGCACAGTATTATTCGTCCGTCGATGAACTTAACGCTCCTCAACGTTTAACTGAGGCTGATGGCATAAATGAAAGTAACAATGAACCAGATACTAGTCATATCATTCAACAGGACGACGATGACGAAACCAATAGATATGATCATATAACACGTGACAGACCCAGAACTAACGTAGGACATGGGTACGATACAATGGTGACCATAGGCAGTGATACAATGCTACATGGTTATAATGTGGTCAAGGGCGATAATTTTTCACAAGAAACTGTTGGTTACCACAAGATAGATTCAGCAGTACAAAATAATAGGTCAGACATTTATGAATTTGCAGATATACCTGAAACCGAGAATAAATCTAGCCAAAATTATGATACGATTCCCGATTTCTGAGCAACATTAGAATTAACAAATGTAGAAGTCATTTGATATCAATGTACTTACAAACATTACTCAAAGCACAATATTGACAACATATTTCTTGTGTGTGTAAGTGTTTTGGATTATTTGTTGAAATCGTTTGTTTTAAACAAATGCCGACATGGTAGTGTAACAAGATACAGAAAAGGGAAATTGAATCCGCGCATAAATTTCTTGTTTTTCATCTCACCTGACCCAAAGGGTCGGTGTGAGCTATTGTTATCACGTGGCGTCGTCCGTCCGTCCGTCCGTTCCCTTTTTTATTGGGTCCATTTTGTTCATCTTTGTGTGTGTGTGTGTTCATTTTTTTCTGTGCAGTACTCATGTTGTGTCTCTGTTTCTTTTTTGTTTCCGTTGTTGCCATTGTCCTTGGATTGATTGTTTTGGATTGACGGTTAGGTTCTCACGCACTTTTGATCATCACTTCTGAAACAACTGAGACAAATTTAACCAAACTTCACAGAAATGATGTATGGCAGGTCTTTGACAAAGCTTGCTCATTTCATTCCGTTCCGAGATTAAGCATGACTGCCAGCACCGAAACTCAGAAACTATTGAAGCAAATTTAACTAAATTGTACTAGAATGTTGTATAAAGGTCCTTTCCAAAGACCGCTCAATTCGTTCAATTCGTTCAGATCCGACCAAAAACGCGACCGATAGCGTGGAAATTAGTTAACTTTGGATTCTAAGGAAAAAAACAAAAAAACATCATTTTCATCATCTGCTTTGAAGCTATTGAACCAAATGAGGTGAACTGTACTGTAACGGTGTATAGAATGCCCTTTCTCGATTCAGCAAAAGCATGAAAAAAAAAAATTGTTTATTTTGTTTTCGAACCTATGGGAATACATTATTTTAATTATCTGCGATTAAGCATTTTGTCAGGTGAGCGATACAGACCCTGTCTCTGTTGTTTAGAGAATGGAATATTTAATAAAGTAACAGTTTGGAAAGCAATTTTTGTCAAATATCCCGGCACTTAAGTCGGTGCTCCATGTACAGGGCTGCTTTTCATGTCTCCGAATGGTGGATAGGGAAATGTGCTGAAAATTTGCGGTTGTCAGGTCATAATACCGAACATCTCATGCTAGTATTGTAGACAAATTGAAGAAGCGTCACGTTCAATAAAGTATAAAGTATAAAGTCCCCATCTATATTTCTCGATGAAAGCGCAGACCTTCCGTGTGTCATATAGAATCAAAATTTCCTGCCCCTTCTGAATCCCCTTATACAGTTGAAATCAAAACTTCCTCCATTAATTTTTTCCTTGTTTAAATTTGTGAACTGATCCCCAGTAGGTGAACTAAGTCTCATTTCAGAGGATTACATGCACATTTTTTTTTAATAACAAGAAAGTAAGAAAATTATATCGAAAGAACACATAACAGGTCACAGATCTGGTCACACGGGAAACTGAATTCATAGCTCGATAATGTTCAATGTTATAGGAAAATCAAATAATTGCTCAACTCATTATATTTGTTTCACAAAAAATCAAAGCGAATTGTAGAGTAAGGCTGGTCCATTTGAAAGGATTTTCAGCATTCGTCTTTTTTCAGTGTCATTTTGAATTTAATACCAACTGTCTTGTCTATTACATCGCCTGTCATACTGTCAGTGAGTCAATCCCGGGTTGCCATGGAGATATCCGGACAAAAAGTGTCTCGAAAGTATAAATATTTTTATTTTGTTTTTGTTTTCTTTATACAGAAAAAGGCTCGAAGACTTATAAATCAGCTGATATTAACAGATGGTGGTTAATCAAAAAACAAAGGAGAAAAAAAAGAGGAATGTTGTTTTAATTTCTCACAAACTACAAATTGTATTTCATTTAAAAAGCACACCAATTAATCATATGAGAAAGCACTTTCCATAGATTTTTCTAGTATTAGTAATTGGACTAATGGGCAAAAGAACAATATCTTTTACCATTTTTATTGAAGAACGACCATGAGGTTTTATTTTATTACTTTGATTAGTTGTAAGCCATTTTAACATACAGTATTAAAAATTCAATGTATATTCTATTCGTGATCAAGTTCAAGATTTACTTGCTATGAATTTACGTACACATAACATATATATTCCATCTTATTAGATCTATTATTGATCGTTTTCATTGTCATCAAGAGATATATTTAAAGACTAAATATGTACAAAATCTTGAGGAAACCGAACTTGAGGTACCAAAATTATTTTAATTTAAGTATTTTACCGTAGAGATTTACCTCGGTCTTTTTGTAACATCATTAAAAACACGTAGCCGTGGGTGACTTTGTGTATACTTCGAGATCTTGAATACTACTGATCTGTCAAAAAATTTAACAGTGTGGTCGAATAGATTTGAAAGATCTTAAACGGCATCATCAATACGAATGAGAAGTGTCTGTTAATATTTAAACATAGTTGGGACATTAAAACAGGCAGTTACAAAATTTTTAAAAGTGAAATGGAAAGAGTAGATATAAATTGGTTTGAAATAAAACAAATTAAATAAATAGTGAATAGTTGTTGTTGGATGTGAATTGCCGTGACTTTGGATTTATGATTTTAGAGTTTCCCCTTTCCTCGTTCTTGCTTCGGTATTCGTTTTCCAATGTATTAAGAGTAGAACTGTTTTAATATTCATGCCTTATTTGCTAAAAGTACCAATGCAATGGGTCACACTACTTACGAAAATGTATAACTAGTATGTTTTCGAGCATAGTATGAAGTGGCTATCGAAACTTATGTCGACTGGCCGATCAATTTGTTAACGCACCTGTCTTATGGTCGGAATTATTTTTCTATGACTTAAATTAAGCGTTTTACTTTTCCGGAAAATTTGCAAATAAATTTAAATACATAACATTTCCGAAATTTAAAAGTTTTCGTTTCCGAAAATTGTCTTGCCTTACATTCCCGAAAATTTACCTGATTATAAGGTTGCTTGTATTTCTTTTTAAAGACAAGTGATTACTGGTTAAAGAAATAACAGAATACCGAGAATATGCGCATTTCGACAACTTATGTCTCATCAGTGCGGATCAAATCAAAACTTTTGGAAATCAATGACCGGAAATGTGTGTAAAACTCTGATTGAGAACAAATTACACACATAATCTAAAAAACAAAGCCAAAATCAGCCAAGGACAGAGCTATGCAAGAGGAAGATACTCCTTAGGTTCTAACAAAATTTTCTTAAAATTTAGATATTGCAAATTTTCAAATAAAATCGGTTTTCGGGACAGCACCGAAGTACTGGCTACTGGGCTGGTGAATACCCTCTTGGACTAACAGTCCACCAGCAATGACATCGGCCCAGTGGTAACACAAATAACAGAATACCGAGGTTACTGTGAATTTAGGTTCTGCATATGCGCATTAATGATGTTTGAGAAATTTGGCCAACAAAAGTACTTAATGGTTTCATACTATTGGTGTTTACGTTAATAAAACTTCAGTGATAAATCATTAAAGAAAATGAATATGTTGAATTTATTACGAGTGAAAGGTGAACACAATGGTAAAAGATGAACATCTTTTAAAGCAACTTAAAGTCCTCTGAAAAAGTATCAAAACAATTAACACTAGTTTCACTCTTTAATTTTGTACATTGTACATCAGTGCAGTAAAACAAAAAGTACAGCAAATGACAAAAGTGGCAGATTTAAAAAAGAAAAAACGTTCAAAATTTATGCTTTCATGAAGTAGTCTTCATTTTTATTATTTTTTATGGAAAATGGTTCAAAATGAAACTTCAAATTGAGGATAAATCACAAAATATTTTGCAAAGGTAAGATATTTCCTTTGCGAAAAAGTAATTTCTACCGAAAACGTAATGCCACTTAATGAAAAACGCCGCTTTAATTATCTGATGCTGTTTGTGCGTGATACCATATACTAAATTTTCCGAAATGCAGTTGAAAATGATTTGAATCCAGACGTTAATTCTTTTTTAATGAAATTTAATATGTTCACGTCTTCAACTATAGGGTCTGTATGTCTCATTCAATTTTGAAACTTCTGGGTACAGTTTTTGTACCCGGAAGGTGTATTTTGCACGAAAATAGATGACGATCCGGACTTAACATTAATGTCATAATCCCAAAACGTCATATTTTTGCGAGAAACGTTTTCAGATTTTATCGTAAATTCTCTGTGTCACATGACGAGACTTACAGACCCTATTGCGTTTGAAAAGATTTTGAATTAAATTGTCGAATAGTTTATCTTCATTTTTATTGTCATTTTATTCTTTGGTCGTTCAGCGTCCTCCAATGGTTTATTTTCATATTGTAGTTTTTAAACTTTTCTATTAATTTAGGTTTTTGGACTTATATGTATTAAATATTTTCAAAAGAACGCAGTTTGGGTTTTAATTTCTATGTAGATACACGTAAAGTCAATTGGACTAGGTACATCCGGTGTTGTCTAAAAAGGGGGAATTTGCAGCTCTAACAAAGTTGAGCTAATTTTCACTCGCTGTTTTGCCTACGCCCAATCGTATTATAAAACATGGAGTGGTGTTATGAAAGTGAATTTACTCTGTGTACATGTATGTGAAATTTAAACAGAAAAATGCACCGGCTGTCAATTAGATGTAATAGAAATCTTTGGATGTGGTTTGTTTCCATTGATTTATTCACTTTTTTACCTTTTGGGGGCCATTTAGGGCTTGATATATGGTGTGAGGTTCTTCACTGTGTTGCAGACCGTACGGTGACCCTAGATGCTTTGTTTTTGGCCGTTTTAACCTGGATATGGGATGTTGTCTCCTTGACATTTACCCCATTTCCTTTCTTTTTCAAATTCCTCGCTGGTAATGTAAATAAAGATAAAAATAATAATAATAGGACACAATAAACACACTGACATTCACCCATGTGTTCATATATGTTTAGCCATCTGTTCGTTAATAGTTTAAATTGTAAATCACATAAAATTTAATAAAATCATTGACAATTTTATAGAAATAAAAGTTTGAAGTCACCCGGCATTAGCTCTAAATACAATAATAAAGGGTGATGTAATTAAGATAGGACAATTGTAATGACAGTATAAATAATCTTCAACATCGGTATGTCATTATATTTAACACGATATTCTTCAGTCAAAAGCTAGAAAAAAAGCACAATATGAAGGTGAGTTTATATTTTATAATTATGTTTTATTATCAAACAAAAAGACTTCGCTAATAAAAATTTTCGGGAAATTATATTTTTTTTCAAATTGAACGTCGATTGCTAAAAGGCTTACCAATTTAAAAAAAATACTAGTAATTGTTTCTAAAATAAAAACAGCAAATTTAGATACACCCGAAATATTATTATGCAAAATAATAATAAAAAAATAACAAAAATGAATGTGCTGTCAATTTTGAGTTCCGCAGATGACAAATGCTTTTTCTTTACATTTAAAAAAAAACTTGAATAATATTTAGAGGCTAAGAGAAGCAGACCCTGTATCGCTCACCTGACAAAATTCTTTCAAGCAAAGCCTACACATGGGCTCACAAATACTGCGAACCTCTTTATTAGAAAATCTAACAAAAGTCAGCAGATTGTAACATCTATAACTTCACCTTGTCAACTGAAATGAGGTTACGTGTTTTGAAATAGAAAAACACATTTGTGAAGATACCAAACACTTGGTTGCTCCTATGGTGTATATTATAAAAAAAACCTGGCCCACTCCTTTAATTTCAGCTTCCGTTATATAGATGATATTTTATCACTAAACAATCCTCGCTTTGGTGATTTTCTTCATATTATCTATCCAAAAGAGCTAGAAATTAAGGATACTACAGATACTTCCACATCAGCCTCGTTCCTTGACCTTCATCTTGTAATTGACAAAAGAGGTACACTACAAACTAGGCTATATGACAAACGCGATGACTTCACTTTTCCAATAGTCAAATTCCCCTTTCTTTGTAGCAACATTCCAAAAGCACCAGCATACGGAGTTTACATCTCCCAACTCATTCGCTACTCAAGGGCCTGTGGTCGATACAGTGACTACCTTGATAGAGCTCGGTTGCTTATAGATAGGCTACTTAAGCAAGGGTACGTTGCCCATAACTTGAGGTCATCACTACAGAAGTTTCACGGTCGACATCACGATCTTGTGGACCGCTATGAGATATCTGTTTCCCAGATGACAACAGATCTTTCTCTTTGCCACTAAAGTTTGATTTTCTTCTACCGGATATGACTTACTACCGGAGTTGACATGTTCAACACGGCGGGTGTCTTATAAGAAGCAGGAGATGCTTACTCTAC
>MJUU01012165.1:133665-160360 GCA_002080025.1 Modiolus philippinarum | reverse complement strand
CTTATCTATCCAAAAGAGCTAGAAATTAAGGATACTACAGATACTTCCACATCAGCCTCGTTCCTTGACCTTCATCTTGAAATTGACAAAAGAGGTACACTACAAACACAAACTATGCTATACGACAAACGCGATGACTTCACTTTTCCAATAGTCAAATTCCCCTTTCTTTGTAGCAACATTCCAAAAGCACCAGCATACGGAGTTTACATCTCCCAACTCATTCGCTACTCAAGGGCCTGTGGTCGATACATTGACTACCTTGATAGAGCTCGGTTGCTTATAAATAGGCTACTTAAGCAAGGGTACGTTGCCCATAACTTGAGGTCATCACTACAGAAGTTTCACAGTCGACATCACGATCTTGTGGACCGCTATGAGATATCTGTTTCCCAGATGACAACAGATCTTTCTCCTGTCACTAAAGTTTGATTTTCTTCTACCGGATTTGACTTACTACCGGAGTTGACATGTTCAACACGGCGGGTGTCTTAAGTTATAAGAAGCAGGAGATGCTTACTCTACCGGTGCACCTGATCTCACCCATGGTTTTTATTGGGTCCGTGTTGATCATTTTTGTATATGTGCGTGTCTTCATTTTTCTTTATGTCTTCGTTTCTTCGTTTTTCCGACGTTGCCATTGTCCTTGTATTGTTCTTTTCAGACTGGCGGTTCGGTTCTCCATTACTTTATGAAATATTAATTTTTGTGGAGATAAAAACTATTAATTCCATGAAAATATTTTAGGAGATAAAAACTATTAATTCCATGAAAATTTTTTATTACACTTTTTACCAACATTTTAAATGTTATTATTATTTTTTAATTAGCTACTATATTGTTTAACAGTATACATGAAATTCGCTTACATGGTGAATGAAAGGATATGGAGTAAATGCACATGAGACAAAGTCTTTACAAGTATATGGTAAAAACAAGCAAAGGAACATTTTATTGTTGTTCTTCATCTTGAAGTCACCATGAGGTCTTCAACGATGAGCTTTGTTCATACCTCATAGTAAGTTCAAGACAGCCCCTAGCACAGGTTGAACGGAATTCATTGTCGATTGTCAAACAACACTAAATCCATGTTTTTCATGTCATGGATTCGGGGACTGTCAACAAATATATATCAAACTAGCAAAGCAAGTAGTACTACATATTTATTCAGAAACGGCTATTTGTTTTATTAGAGAGATATAGTTTAAAAGTAGGGAACACTCGAGTATCGCTCGGAAGGTACGAATATCGATAACCTACAATGTAATTGTTACTCGAATGCTCAGCATAATAACTGTCATTCTCTTTGTGAATAGAACTGCCACCGTATTTCAGAGTATTACGCTCGTTACTGCCCCCTAGATAGAAACTTTTAACTAACATAAAGAATGTCTGCATAGAACCTGTAGTCAGTCTATGTTACTTAAAGTTCAAAAGCAAATATCTCCTTAAATACTTTTTTGATCATGTTAAATTTCTTACAAGCGATTTCTGTATTAACAAAATTAAAAATTTCATTTTCTGAAAAAGAAAATAACAATTAAAAAAAATACCCTTTCACCAAAAAAAAAAAAAAAAAAATGCAATACTTTGTCATAACAAGTGTAAGACATAGGCAGAAATAATTCTGTTGGTAGCTGTAAATAAAACAAATTTTGAACATATCAATTCTTCGCAGACTTTTCTTTTCGTACACATTAGAACAAATTTGTTACTGTTGCTTTAAAATTAATTTTTATATGACGAAAATTTACTTGGATTCTATCGACATTCGAAATAAAAATGATAGTTACTAGGAATCAGTTTAAATGAAATATGTAGGTACATGCAGCTGAGCAGCAAGATAGTTACCTATGACTCACTAATGCTTTTGTAAATCGGCCGTTGGGCATATTTCTAATTACAAGAAAGCAGAAAAATGTTTACTGCTTTCTGTAGAAAAATCCGGCTTTTTAGAAAAAAAAAAAACGGCTGACCGTTGGGTACATCTTTTTCCCGATGGAAATCTAAAAGAATTTTTTATCTTCTAGTATGTTACAAATGTTCAAAATCACATTTTTTTCTGATGTAATTTAGCTTGAATCATATCTTGTGATAAGTTAAAACCTGCTTGAAAGATACAATATTCCATTCTTGAATTCATGTATTTATTGAATCTGTTTCTAGAGTGTGTATTGTTGCGTACATCTTGGTTTCAATTTCAAATTATGTCAGCATAGATATAGTCGATTGAATTAAAGCCCTCTGCACTGCATCCTTTAATTCTACTAGTAGCATGCACAATCTGATATTTTTTTCTACAATCCTGATACAGCCAGGTTGAGCTTTTGCCATTATTTTGAGTCCCTTGTACATGAATTTTGCATTCAAATATATTCTTCACAGAAACCGCGGAGTCATGATAGACCTCGATTTTTTCAATGTGAAAAAAACCCGTCATGTCCGCTTCTAATCAAATACAAAAGTAATGATGTCGATATTTACTTCCATAAAAAATAAACAATAAAGAGATAATAAAAATAAAATACAAAAATAAAGTAAATAGAAAAAAACTCAACAAAAAAATATAAATAAATAAAAATGAGCATACATCTACATATCAATAACTGTCATAAGAATTATAACCATTTTGAACCAAAATATTATTACTATTATAAAATATGATTGATTCAATGAAACTTACTTTTCATTCAGTTGACTCCAAAATCTTTATCTTAATACACCTGAAGATACAAACTTCTTGGTTGATTCTCTGCTGGATATAATTGAAATATATATATATATGTACACTCGGTCAGGTAAGAAGGATTACTTCCATTGTAAATTTCGAATGCATTTTTTTCAACATTTTTTTAAATTAGCTACTATAGTGTTAAACAGTGTACATAGACATTCAAAATCACTGTTTGATTATAATTTGCACCCACTCAAATTCTGTGTACATTGTAACGGAAATCATATAGAAGATGCAGAGCACTTTTTTCTTCAGTGCAACCGCTATGCGTTACCCCGTATATCGCTTTTACTTGATATTAAACGAATTATATGCCCAGGTATTAATATAAACCTTTTGCGAGACTTGTGCCCAGGTTATCTCACAAAGATATTACTTGAGGGAAGCGATGGTTTATCAATAGATATGAATTTCGAATTATTTAAATGTGTTTTTAAATTCATTAAAATCACCAGAAGATTTACATGATCATGATCAAACATCTATCTCTACAATAGAATATGCCCTCCAGGATAAACACTTCCCTAAAAAAAATTCAAATTTAAAATTGATTAATCATTTTTACTATTATACTATTATTATTTTAAGCTTTCTTGGATTTCCATTTACTTCCATGAAAAATTTTCTAGATTATTTTTCTTAAATTTCATGACCATTTTGACAAGTGAGACTTTGTGTGTGAGAGTGTGTGTGTGTTTTCCTTTGTCTTATCTTGTATATTGTCTTGTTACTTTATGTTGTTAATGTAAACTATTGTTTGAATGTTATATGTTGAGGAGAGCTACTAGTAGCCCATGGCTGTATGTAATCCTCTATAAATAAATAAAGAATTAAATTAAAATCACTGTTCGCTTGGTTCAGTTTGAAATCAAGTACATATATATTCTGGAAGATTTTAGAAATGAATTAATAAGGGACATTATAGGTTAAAATTAATTATATGGATATTTTCTTTCTTAGAAAATAATCATTTAAGAGAAAATAATAATGATAAAAAANTATATATATATATATATATGTACACTCGGTCAGGTAGGAAGGATTACTTCCATTGTAAATTTCGAATGCATTTTTTTCAACATTTTTTAAAATTAGCTACTATAGTGTTAAACAGTGTACATAGACATTCAAAATCACTGTTCGCTTGGTTCAGTTTGAAATCAAGTACATATATATTCTGGAAGATTTTAGAAATGAATTAATAAGGGACATTATAGGTTAAAATTAATTATATGGATATTTTCTTTCTTAGAAAATAATCATTTAAGAGAAAATAATAATGATAAAAAAATAATAAACAACTAAATATCAGTGATTGGTTCAATTTGTTATACTATTCTGAACTAAAAATTTTATTGATTCCATTTCGAATCGAACTAGAAAACTTATATAATGTAAGTCCAACCTGATGTGTTTTTCTTCCTGGTATTGAATAATTCCTATAAGAACTGACAGTTTAAATCTAAAATATTTTGCAGTTAAAACTTTAAAAATACCAGACATAACATAAACGTATTTACCAAAAAATATAGAAAGACAATATCTTTAAAAATTATGAATATTCTAAATTGATGGATTCTTGACAGGCATGTAAAAAATAAATAACAGGAAACGCCTACAATGGCTGAAAATTATTATTACATGCCACAATCTGCTAATGAACTACTCGGGAAAATCACGAATAAGACAAAAGACAAACGTAAACAACGATAGGAACTCGGGATAGCAGAACTTGGTATCGGCACTAGCAAAGACATATCTTGATTGAAATTCTTGCTTTGTCCCTATCTTTTGTCGCTTTAATTTATAAGATGAAGGTCTTTTTAAAAAAATCTGGTTTTTTTTTATTGAAAAAGGGTACTCATTCTCGGATTGGTAAAAAAAGATTTTTATTTAATTACATGTTGGGTACTTCTTGTCATGCTGATTTTTAGTGTTTTCTGTATTCCACAATTTTTGACATCGGAGATGATAAATTCAGCGACATTTCGAACTTTTTCACTTCAGCGACATGATCATTTAAGCGACAAAAAGCATAGAAATTCAGCGACATTATACAATTAGTTATATCGACCTGGGAAAAGCATTTCGACCGAGGATGAAATCCGAGGTCGATATTTTTTTGCAGGTCGATATAACATCGTATCGACCTCATCCACAGACTACAATTGTTATGTTATTAATTTACATGAACACTGAAAAGGACATTTTATCCTTTGTCTAAATTATCAAATTCAATATATAGTTGAAATATTTAAAAAATATATTAAAAAATTAATTAGCACTATAATATAATAACAGTGTGTATGTACATGTAATTGATTCTTGGAAAATACATAAAATAAATCAAACAAGATTATAAACATTCATAGAAACATGCAATATGCATTTCTATTTTTAGTAACACGCGATATAACTTATATACAGTCATAGGTCATGTGATCAGGTCTCCACTAATCAAATTTCTCAAACGATATCAAATAAATAATATTATATTTTATAAATTCGGCGACATTAAGCTGTGAAAATGTATGACACCTGTGACGCCTTGCCCCTTCCTTATATGGCCCTGCTCACCACAAATAGATGGAAGCAAGAGTTTGAGAAGGATATATATTTTTACAGTCAAAATTTATTGTTCATAAAATTCATTTTCATTCTAATTTATATAAAAATCCCTTGTTTTTTTCAAAAGTCCGCACTGTCTCTAGGTATACATTTAGACCTTCTTAAAAATACAGTTTTTGCCTTGTATGCTATGAGTTATACAATATAGATCTGGACAGAGTCCTTACTGTTGTACTTATCCATGACCATATTAAATTCCATTTCAAAAATATTTATTTTTGCGGTTTTTTTATCCTTATCTATTAGTCTAAATCTTTTTAGATTGGTCAGGTCATTGATTTTGAAGTTTTGGAGAAAAAAAAAACTACCTCTAACTAGTACCGTCCGGTTGATATTTTCTGAAAATTTTGACATGTTTCTTATATGAAATTTATATTCATTCAGATAACAGTATATGTCGTTGTATAATCTGTATAAAACTATATGTCGCTGAATTTACATATGATGCATAGAAAAGACGTCATTGAAATGATATACGGAATTACTCAAAAAATGTTGCTGAAACGAAAGTCGCTGAAATGATACTGTCGCTGAATTTATACACACCCTTTGACATATGTAGTGGTTCTTAAAATATTAACAAAAATAAATAAATAAATAAAACAATAAAAATAAACAAAAAAATAAAAAAAATTAAACAAAAGAATATAAAATATCGAAAAAATAAATATAAGAAATACAATTTAACCTATGTTGTATTTTGTATTTTCTGCCATGTCGGCTATTTTCATTTTTTTTGGAGCTGTTATAATTTTAGTAAAGAAATTTTTGCTGTTAGAATACCACATTTATAACTGTAAAGTACTTTAACATAACTCTTTTAATTGACGCCGACCAAATAGCCCTCCTGATAATTATCATGCTAGCATAATTGTTATAATACTTTATACTGAAATTGTTAATGAAGAAAAATGCATTTTAAATTATTTTACAAACACTTCAAAAGGTGAAATGGATAGAGTAGACAAGACAAAAGTGGTGTAAAATTAACTAATTAGATAAACAAACTCGGTAAGGAGTTGTTAAGAGTAGAACTGTTTATTTTAACATCCATGCCTCATTTGCGAAAAGAACCAATGGATGGGTCATACACTATTCATCTTTTCGAGCTTACTAAAAAGTTGCTGTTGACAACGTATGTTGGTCTGGCAATCAATTTGTTTATGCGCACAAAAACGGCATAGTCGGTAGTATTTTTCTACGACTTAAATCATCGGGCGTTGTTTGTATGTAATGCCATATAATAACTTTTCTGTATTATATGCGAATCAAGACGCTATAATTTGGTCCATAAACTTTGACTCTTCTCTTTTTTGCATGTGTATGAGAAGAATCTTTTATCATTTTGTCTCCGTGAATTATTAGGACTTTATATGACAATTACGGTATATTCTTATATGTTTAAGACCTGTGGTTGCTTATAATTGTTGCTAAATTTTGCTAAAATAAAATGTATCCATAACATCACAGACATCTTCACCCATTTTTCATGCTGTCTCAATAGCAAAATTGTCTTTTGTGGAAGGAGAAATTTGAAAAAGTAATTCTTGTCGCGTTTTGCTCAAAAGTGTCAAAAGAAATAAAGAATCTGATTCAAAGCATTATAAGCACGTCATACAAGATTACTTCCTTTCTTGTTCATATTAAAATTTAAATATAATCCATGGAACGCAGTTAGCATCTTACTTTTGCCCTATTTCAATTCACTCCGTTTGTATAACAATTGTAAAATAGAGAAGCAAAATAGGCTATCAAGGGAAATTAATTCTATGCAAGTATATGTAGGGTCGATTGGTCTTGGAAAATCGCACGAATTATAAATAACTAAATACCGAAGTTACTGTGAATTTAAATTCTACATATGTGCATTTCGACAACTTATGTCTCTTCAGTGAAGATAAAATCAAAATGTTTGGAAGACCATAAACTCAAAGATGTTTAAAGCTGAAAGAGAACAAATAAACAATGTGATCTAAATGTAAAGTCAAAAGTAGCTAAGGACAGAGCTTTGCATGAGGGAGATACTCCTTAGATTTCCTTACATTTATAAAACGAGGGAGCTGTAATACTTTATGTGTTTGACAACCAAAATACCGAAAATATTGTAAATTTAATTTCTGCATATGGTCATTTTGACAACTTAGTCTCTTAAGTACAGAAGAAATCAAAATATTTGGAAAGCCTTAATCCAAAAGTTTGCAAAATCTGAAAGAGCACTTTTAATCAAAACGGTCTAAATGGAGAGCAAAAACTAACTACGAACACAGTTATACAAGAAGGAGATAATCCTTAGTTTAAAATTAAATGTTGCAAGATCCCTGATAAAATCGGTTTTCTGATCAGCACCGAACTACTGACTGCTGTGTTGGTAAATATATTCGGGGACTAGCAGTCAACCAACAGAGGCATCGACCCAGTAGTAATAAATAACAAAATACCGAAGATACTGTATATAGCCATTTCGTTATGATACTGAAATTATACTGGTGCCATTTTAGCAGAAATCATACACCATCTGTCTATTAGAAAATTATACAAATTTTTCCTCGTGGGTGATGTAAATATATATAATGATGGTAATAGGGCGCACATAACACACTGATATTCACCCATGTATTCATATATATCTCCTAATAATTTAAATTGTATATCACATAAAATTTAATAAAATTATTGAAAATTTTAAAGAAATAAATATTAGAAGTCATCTAGAATTACCTTTAAATACAATAATGTAGGTTTGATGTCATTATGATAAGACAATTGTAATGACAGTATAAATGATCTCTAACATCTGTATTTTGCTACATGTATCACGATATTCTTCAGCTAAAAGGTAGAAAAATTAACAATATGAAGGTGAGTTTATTAGTTTTATATTGCCAAGCAACAAGATTTAACTGATCATAATATTCGGAAAATAATATGTATTAAAATTACCAACGGTCGAATGGCTTTCCAATTTAAAAATTCGGTATTTGTTTCTAAAAAAAACAACAAGATATGCATGTTTCATGTCTTTAAGTTCAAATTATGAAATATCATAGCACAAATACAATTAAAAACGATGAATTCCTTGGTCAAATTCGATTACATTTTTAGCAAAATTTAAAATGTTATTTTTTAAAATTAGTTACTATATAATAGTATGAAAAAAAACCATTCATAGTATGTTCGCTTGTACGTACATATCTATTTGGAATCTTTTTTTTATTATTATGGAGATATAGATTAAGATTAATGAGATGCTATTTACTTCCATAGGAAAATAAATAATAAAGAAATAAAGACTGAGATAATAAAAATAAAAGACAGAATTAAACAAAAAAAATCAATGAAATTAAGCAAACATTTAAATATCAATAAATGTCTTAAAATTGCCATTATTACAAAAAAAACAGGATAACAGTAAACACCTACAATGGCTGGGAACTACAATCACATGCCACAATTTACAAGCGAACAGCACAAGAAAAACAATAATGAAAACAACGACAAATATAAATAACGATCGGAACTCGGGATAGCCGGACTTGGTACCGGCACTAGCAAAAGCCAGTGGTAGGGTTAAACCGGTTTATGGGTACCCAAAACTCCCCTTTCTTTATCCCGTTTCCCCATTGTATAATAAACATGCGAATAAAGCCCAATACAAGTATACTAACTAAATGACCACTATCTTGGAAAAGAAAAGCATATAACAAAACGTAATTTAGAAAGATGGGTCAAAGAGTGCTCGTCACTAAACTGCCGGCTAGCTCCCTGAATCTAGTCTGCTTGTAAAACACTCTCGTACTACGGAAGAAAAATCATACTCAAAACTACCCGAAGGATTTGGTAAAGAGTCGTCATTTATTTCAGTAGACATCGGCAGTATCAGTGAGAGGCTAGTATAAATGAAATGTCTTCAGGTCACTGGAATCAAAGCAAATTTAACGGATTTGTTCAGAATATTTCGTCGATATCCACTTTTACGGAAAGAATGTAAGTTACATCCCAGTTTTTCTGGATTATTTATCAGTTTTTGACATTTTTTAACAACATTTCCATAAAATCGAGGATGAGAAATGCCCTTTGTAATAAGCTGTTTGCGAGTCACGTCATGTTCATATCTTTTTTAAAACTTCTTAAAAAGTATTTAATAATTCATGAAATCTGTATCTTTGTTGTAAAAGTTCGGATGTCAGAGTAAGGTTACGCTCATTTAAATCACCAAGGGTAGAACAAATGCGAGCGAATCGTACAAGTGGAGATATATACACCCCATAGAATGGAACTAGGAGAACGTCGCCGTCAAGAAAGGGGAAATTAGTAATAGTAAAATCAAAATCATCCCTTTTATCATAAATTTTAGTTTTTTTTTTTACCAGAGTCAGTGATGATACTTAGATCCAAAAAGGGCAGTATTTAGAATCATGGTTTGCCTTATTAAGTTTCTGCTGTTGTGGGTAAATGATGTCAACATAAACTAAAAACTGGGGATTGTCAATAATAAGGATATCGTCAATGTACCTGCTATTATCATTGAAAATAGAAATAAGTTTATCACTGTTTGGTACAGTTCCATTTTGTAGTTTTTTTCATGAACTCCTGTTCGTAATAGAACAGGAAAAGATTGCAATGAGAGGTGCACAATTAGTACCCATGGGGATTCCAATGACCTGATGATAAACAATGATGCCGAAACGAACATAAATGTTGTCTAGCAAGAGATTCAGAGTCTTAATCATATCATCACATGTCTAGGAGCAATAATTGTTGTAAGTAATACTGGAGAAGAATCATTGCTTTTTGTTGCAGCAAATAAACCGAAGACCCGAAAATTAAAAGGACCATGTAATAAGTTCAACCAATTTGGATTTAATCAAATTATGTGGAAGGGTTGTATGAAGTGTAGAAAAATCATAACTGTCAATAGATGAAACTGGTCTATCAATAGATTGTAATTAATCTAAAACTACAATAGATTTTTTTACACTCCAAAAGTAATTTACACCACAGTTTTGATATGTTTTTCACAATAGTTTATAACTAACTCCTTTATACAAGTGAGTGCACTGGTAATTTGTGGTAGAACAATTACTCGAAGCCGTAATAAAACGTTGTTTGTTGGGATTTTGTGAAGTTAAGAATCCAGTACAAAGTAGGTAGGGTGTTATCTTTAGGTGTTATCTTTTAGTGTTTCTGTATCATTGTAATGTTGTTTGATGAGTTTTTCGTCACAATTTGTATGTTTAAAAGTGCTAGAATTGGACATTTTTTTAACATCGATATAGTATTTTTTTCAGATGATGGCAACGTTTTTTTTAGCTTTATCGTCGGATGCAAACACATATTTCTAACCAAGTTCTTTCAGTTTGGATTTAATTTTGTTAACAGACAGCTTATGTGGTGACTCATAATAATTTTCTTTATAGAAATTAATTCTGTTGGTAACTTTACTACTTATCTTATCTTAAACATTCTCGTTTGCACCATTTTATACAATAGGTATATAAATAATAGTGTTGCACACAACTCTATATAATATGAATGATAATGTGTTGGTAAGGTGAGCTGCAAAGGTAGAATATATGATTCCGAATGCCAACAGTGATGAAATCATTCTTTTAAACCTGTTAACATCGGAAAATCCAGCAAGGTCTTCGGCTGGATTTGAACCCCTGCTTTGCAGCTCACCATACTAACACATTTTATACAATAGTTGATTTCCGAGTCTTTAATAATGTCGAAACAAGCTTACCAGTTTATTTTAAAAGGTGGGCGATATTTAGGCCCTTTTCTAAAGAATCGTCTAACTTCTTTGTCTACAGTAATGCTCAAGTTTCCCGTTAATATATGTCCACAAGGGTCATAGCGATAAGGCGAAGTGGAACAGTCACAGCTGCTAGGGTAGTTCTTCTCGAAATTAGCATCACAGTTAATAGAAGAGTAATTGAAAAAAAATACTTCTAGTAGTTTTTTTTTATAAGTAAAGTAGATGGCAGGCATGTCCTGATTATCAAAATAAAATGGAACACGTTTTTGAACATATTATGAACTAATATATTAATATTATTATTATTATTATTATTATTATTATTATCATTATGAAATATGATTGATTGCATTTCGATGTACCCAAGAAACTTCATTTCTCATTAAGTCTATCCTAAAATCTGTATCTCCCTTGTTTTAGTATCCTCCTGGCCTTTATCAAGTCCTTAACAAGACTTTTACAGTTTGGAACTGGCCCTTGAAGATTTGTTGCAGTTAAAAGCAGTTGTTTAAAGAGTATTAGACAAAGCATACATGTACTTTTAATTGTATGTTTGTTGAAATCTCGCATCAAAGAGAAATAAGTAACACGAATTTAGTATTGTTCGTCAATTAGCATCGAATTCCGCTCAAACCTGTGGTAAAGGACCATCTTGAACTACTTCGGTGAATGAGAAAAGCTCATTGTTGAAGGCCTCATGGTAATTTTCAAGATAAAGAACGGCAATATTGCAACGATCAAGCGAGTTGCAAAAATTTCATTTTAAAGAGATGTACTTTTACACCCAAATTCGACGTCTAGAAAGACTGTCTGTGGTGAAAGAACCACACTTTACACATTGTTGTTAATTGATAGACAGCGGACCACGTAGATGGTGTTTAAAGAATGGCTGATTGACAGTAGTCACTAGGAGATATTACATTTGATTGGTTGGAATCAAATGTAAAATCATCTAAGGGCAGTGTCAATTCAGTCGTTCTAGAACGTACTGCGTACAGACTCTCGTGGTATGCTGTCAATCAATTATTTTCAAAGTTTCTTTCTCTGCAGTCAGTTTTTAAGAAGTCGGCTTGGGGTGTAAAAGTACATCTCGTTGAAATGAAACTTTTGCTACTCGCCTGATTGTTGCGATAAAAGTACAACCGATAATCTGAGCACTTGTTCAATTTTAACCTTGTAACTACATGTATCAGACAAAAAGTATTAAACAGTTAAAATTTTACGAAAAAGGGTTATTTAATAGGTTTTCTACAAAATTGAACAGTAGATTAATGCTTTCTGTTCTTCGTTTTTTTGATATCTGTAGTGGTTCTTGAACTATTACCAAAGAAAATAAAAAAGGTCACAGTCGGCTTCTTTTTGGAAAAATCGTGATTTTATGAAAGACACTTTTGTTGAATATATACAAATAAAAATCTGAAATTTTTCAGCATCAGTTATAATTTCAGAACCACATTTTCGAATGCTAGCATTACAAAATAATCGTTTAATTGGTGCCGACCAACTCGCAAGCATGTAGCATATATTTCCATAATATTTGTACTGAAATTTGCAAAATAAACCTTAAATAAATTTTAGGTCTTTTCTAATACAATTCAAGAAGTTTCAGAACAACATGCTCTGCTGATCTACTTTTACAAATTCAAATAAATGCACATTTCAGGCATTCAGTAGGGAAGTTTTCAAAATTTATACAGATATAAAATAGCAATAGCTTTCGAAGAGCAAAAACTTTTGACTTAACACCTTTTGACAGTAGAACTATGAGAAATATGGTAATTGTCGACTTAAATGGATAAATTTCATATCGAACAGAAAAGAAAGTTTTACAGAAACTTACTAAAAAATTATTTAATAGAAACAGAAATTTAATTTTCAGATATTCTTGGCAATGATTTGTCTCTTGGTGTTTGTTTTTGCTGAAACAAAAGCTTTGGAAAAAGTGGCAGCCAAAGGGGACCCGGAGCAGTGTCAGTCTTACTGCCAAAACGAGCATAAACACTGTGGTTTATTGTTCCAGTGCAGCGAGCGAAAAACAGCAAAAGGAAGAGAAGAGTGTTATATGTATTGTGTGGAAAGATTAGAATCGTGCAAAAAGACATGTGCTTTTTAATGCCCATTACCAGAAGGCAACAACGTATCAATTTAACTCATTTGATAGACATTTACATGAAATACTTCATGTCAGAAAACGCTATTAGACATACACACTTAAGCTGCTCTTCATTGGCTATCTTGTAATTAATTCTAAAATAAAACTTGCCATATACTTTTTGTTTGTTCTTTCTGAGATAAAGGAATCGATTAATTTGTGTTTAAATGGTTCTTTGCAGTCTCTGAAGTAGAGGCACGAGAACCAGTTTCATCTTTAAAAAGTTGAAACACATAACTGATAAGTAATAAAAGAGAAAATCATATCAACCCTTCTTATAAAACTCGAACATTTAAGGTTGAATATGTTTTCGTCTTATCTTTGTTCCATTTGTGACGGAAATAATATATACGTTTACAGCAGTGTATGATCACTTGCTAATAATTCATAAATGCATTAGACAAAAACAAATTCAACCAAAAATGTATAAAATTGTAAAAAAAAATGTAAAACTGACTACCAAGATATAAGTAAAATACTGCTAAAAGGGGCGTTCAACCCAGTGCAAATAAAGAAAGCGAACGGTTAAGCGGACTCTTTTGTCTGTTAAATGATATAAACGTTGATAGCAGTTTATGATCCATTGCTATATAATCTTTAGTAATGATTCTTTTACCCAAATGGATTGACAGCTTATACATCTAAAACAGATATAAAAACAAACAATCAATAAAACATATATACATGTATGAGTGGATTAATCCAAAATTATGCATCTATGTTGAGTCCACTCTCCTCAGTGCTAGTGTCTTTTGTATGAGGGACAGCAAAGTGCATAAGAAAGTAAAACGACAAGATATTTTGTAAGTTAGTAGTATTTCTCTCAACCAAGTTTGACTTTATAATTTTGATTTTGATGAAAAGGTCTTTTCTGAATAATTCATTTCTTGACAATAGAAAAAGAAATGTTCCTCGTCTTCAATCAAAACGGATGTGCTTCATATTCAATCACAATTAATAAATCTTGCCATTCTGTTTTCTTTATTTCGCTACTTACAGCAGCATCTCTGCTATATTGTGGTGGTAAGTTTTAGTGGTCGGGAAATCAGAGTACTTGGAAAGAATCGTCAACCTACGATGGGTTATTATAGTTACCAGTAGATAGTCTTGTTGTCATTTGGAATTTACTTCTTCATGTTTGCGTTAAAATTTCGGTGGTTCTTTGCAGACGGTAAAACACAATGTATTATTGTATGTAGTATGTTATTTTTGAAGCATGGAGAATACTTTAATATCTAAGATTGCTTAGTTCATATTGCAAATCGCTTCTCAAAAACGTCTTTAAAATGCACAATAATTCCTATGGAGCAATCGTTGATGCAATAAATTACCTACCTTGTCTACCTTGTCTTCGAGATTGCATTTTCAAAGACAGGTTTAAAATTTGATCTATCGTCGAGTAAAACCCTAATAGAGGCATTTACTTGGATTACCGATTAAACTGTTGCGGAGTAGAAACCAAGTCGGCTTGAGTGTTAATAGAAATATTTTTTCAAGTTTATTTCACTTTTCATGTATTTACCACCTTTCAATTGAAGTAATGAGACTTTCGCTAAGAAGGACATAATAAAGGGATGACAATAAACAAAGAAAATAAGGTTCACGCTCTTGATTTGAGATACAAGCAATTAAAAATCGGGCGGGAAATGCAAATCTTGTAGGTTTTAGATAGGCTTTCTATAGAAAGTTTTAAGTCTTTAAAATCGAGTGAAGGCGAAATTTCAATTTCTTGAAATTTTGTACGCAATTTCATTAAGGTATGCATGCTTTTATAATTCCTCATTATAAGTGTATTATGAGAGCAAAATATTTTACATGTGATGAAACTGACCATATGCATCGGCAACAAGGTGTTAAACGTCACTTTATTACATGTTATTGACTTTTAATTTCAAGATCAGGTCTTCAAATTTAGTATTCTGCTATAAAGATTTGACAGCCTGAGTTTTAAAATTAATATTTGGAAGATTGTAAAGTCTAGAACAAGCTATAGAATAACTCATATATGTAAATGGTATGAGTAGAATCAATTTTCAGAGTAAACGGCAAATCAGAGTAAAATTCACAATTTAGAAGGTCTTGTAAAAGATTGTCGATCTTGAAGTTTTATATTTAATATAAGCGATGAAGGGATATGGAGTAAATGTACATGAGACAAAGTCTCTACAAATACATAGTAAAACAAAGCAATGGAACAACACTTTTATTGTTGTTCTTTATCTTGAAGTCACCATGAGGACTTCAACTATGACTTTTGCTCACACCACATAGTAAGTTGCACACGGCCCCTAGTACCGGTTTGGGCGGAATTCACTGCTAATTATCTAGCAACGCTACATCCATACGTAAATATGTAACACTTTTTGTAAAACCCAAGGACTAATATTATCAAGTTTTGTTCTATTAAGAAAAGAAGGTTCACAGTATAAGATCTTCGAATGTTTTTCCCATAGAGCATAATTAAACTATGTTCCCCACTAGCAGCAATCTAAGATTTGATGCAGACATGATTGGTAGTATTTCAAAGGGGATCATATAAGGACTTTTTTTGATCCAGTATGGATCCAGTTGACAAATTGATTTCACGGAGGATCTTTTAAAATGTTCCCATAAGGTGAAATGTTATAGTATGGTCCCAATAAATAGTGTCAATTGTTTAAACGAGTTTTGCAACAGGTATTAATGTTTGAATTTTATCTCCGCTAATGACCATCTTAGATTGGCTGCAGACATGACGCATACATTTTTCTTTTTTTTTCAAAGGGAAACGTCAAAGAACTTTTAATACCAAGCATAGCTATAATTGGTATAGTAGTTTCAGAAATCTCCGAGAACGTTCCCATAGGCTCCAATACTGAACTAAGTTCGCTAAGTTTGGTTCCAATTAGTTGAGTGTCCGAGGAGATGTTTAAATAAATTTTCCCCTGAGATTCGTTGACAAACTGTTCACCGCTGGCGGCTATCTTGGATTGGATGCCGACATGACACTGTTTAAAGTAGAACATTAAAAACTGTTGTGACCTAAGTTTGGTTACAATTGGGGCAGTTTTCAGGAAGATCTCGGAAGTGTTCCAAAAGAGTAAAGTATTAAACAATGTTGCCAGAAACAAAATTTTAACCAGGAAAATCTAAGAACTATTGTAAAATCTTTGGTAAAAGGTCTAAGGTGGCAGAGAATATGTTTAATGTTGTATTTTTTTGGTTTATTTTTGTAGCATTACCAACGGTGAACTAATTAGGATTAGGTTAGAACATGACGGACACTATTTTCGAAGGGGTCTTTTCAAGGATTATAATGTCGAAGTCTAGTTGCAATGGGGTCAGCAGTGACCGTAAAGATGTTTGAATAAGTTTTTCTATACGGTCCGATGTTAAACTATATTTCCCGATGATGCCATGCGGACATAACAGACGCTCTTTCAAGTGGAACGACTTTAATGTTTGGTTCTAACTGGCTTTGTGGTTTCCGAAAAGGGCCAATATTAAAGTATGTTCCACAATGGGATCATCTAAGGAATTAAGTGACCAAAGATTTATTGCTCCTTTCAAAGAGCAGCAAATGTACCAATGTAGAATTGAAGACAATAACAAGTGGAAGTTGGTATAGAATTTACTAGTTTTCCATTGCGTAATCGTCACAAAATATATTGTTCATTATGTATGTAAAGACAGCACATGATGAATATTCATACAAGTAATAGTAATGCAAAAGTATTTTTATCAGAAAATAAGATGTGAATAGCACTGTTGTTTACAATAAAAAGCATATAGAATTTTTAGCGTCCCTATAAAACTAGAACATATATTTTCTTTTTAATCATTTTTTGGCTTGCTATTGCGAGTATATTATGCATAAATGGCCTTCTGCAGTGGTGAATACATTGCACACTACACACGATATCAATATTTTTTTTTAAAATTTCTAGACCAGTAAAAAGGTTATTCACCGATAATGGCCGATACAAGAGTCCAAAATGCTCTACTATGTAGCTCAATACTTCATGACGTCATGAAGTGAATATCACGTCACCTTTTTTCATTCGTTGCACATAAAGTGTATAATCCAGACCATTTTATATTAACCTTCTAGTCTGAATATTACAATGGTTGCTCCTAACTTTTAATAAACGCATCAGTTTCTTTCATTTTATCATCATCATATTTTTGTTCAGATTTTAGTTCAACACCATTTAATGTTTCCTTTGATAAGTCTTCATTCTTTGCCTCTGGGAAAACGTTAAAAATGTCAAATCTTTTATCTACCCTCTTTGTAAGAAAAAGATAATTTGTGAGGAAAGAAATGCCTGTGATAGAACCAAAGCAACATATCACAGCAAATGTCTTATGTGGAAACAGCTGCCCAAACCCTGGTTCATACCATGGGTATTTTATCGCCGCCGGAAAGGACAAAACCGGTTCTCCACCAAGTACGCGTAGCGTTAGGCCGACTACAAATCCAGCTATAGAACCATAACCATTTACACCTTTAACGAAAAGTGCACATGATAGTTCAGGCATTTGAATTACATACATTACATCAACACATAAAATGAAAAGTCCATAAACACTTTTCACACTTATCGCTATGACCGTTCCAAGTGTCCCTGTTATCAGTATACTGATTCGAAGTACCCATGTAATTTCTCGCTGAGTGGCCTAAAACAGAAAAAGGACTAAATAAATGTTTAGCTTATTTCTAAAGAAATGAACACAAATAAAATTTAAATTCTTAATTTATTTTATAGATCTCTGAATAAACTCCCTGAAATTGGATTTTCCTCTGTTATCTCAACTATTCAACACGCATAAAATCGCATTTAATATTTATTTCAAATAAAATTAAATAAAATGATAACAGAAACACCTACAGTGACTGAAAAATGCAGTTACATACCACAATGTACCAAGGAATTGCACAAGAAAAAAATACAAATATACACAAATTACAAACGTTAACAGCGATAGTAATTCGGAGCAAAATCTAGCGGTAAGGTTAAACCAGTTTATGGGTACCCAAACCTCCCCTTTCTCTGCCCCGTGACCTGTAGTATAATAAACATACCAATAAAAGCTCTACAGGTAGACTACTAACTCCATGACTACAATCTTGAAAAGAATTGCTATTTTGAAGGGAAATGACACTAACGATATTAAATCAAACTAATACAAAATATAATAATAAAAAATAATAATAAAAACACTCCTTATATGTTAGGCCCCCGTTGCTTGTTTATAAGACGTCATTATCTCTCAATAAAACTGGCGTCTTTGCAATTGAAAACAAACTTCAGAAAACTTGCAACTGAAAACAAACTTGAGATAACTTGCAACTGAAACCTAACTTGAGATAACTTGCAACTGAAACCTAACTTGAGATAACTTGCAACTGAAAACAAACTTAAGAAAACTTGCAACTGAAAACAAAAAAAAAGATAACCTGCAACTGAAAACGAACTTAAAATAATTTCATTCAAAATATTTTAACCGATGTGAAGAAATGAATGGCAAAGCAAAATTCTAATTTACTTATGTTTGCAACGCTCATTTTGATTTTTTTTTTTGGCGTCGAAATATTAAGGGGGTAAATTCAATGATTTGACCAATGTAATAGCCTAGACGCATACAAAAATTACGGTTATATTTAAATTGATCCTGTTTTGGATCTGCAATAGAATAGAAATCATCATACTGTATTTTACGATCTTCAGGGATAAATCTAAGAACATCAGTTTGTTAAAGTAAAATCCACAATTTACCCCTTCAGATTCTAATTACAGTATGGTTATTTCTTGTTATGAAGCATAACTCGAAGCAAAGTATAAGATGTGACATTAGTTTTGACTGAAGAAAGAAAAGATCTTCAAAAAAGGTCTAACTTTGAAATAAGACACATTATGTTAAACAAGGATTGGAAGTTTCACTAAAGAATCATCTAAATGCATTTATGACTGCCGGTTTCATATTACTAGTATTAAGTTTTGATGTAAATATTTCAATAGAAATGAAACAATTATTATTCAACTAAAACGGAATTGCTCAGTTTCAAGTAATAGTATGTGTGCGGGTCATATTAGTATGTTTAATTTGTATTGTGAGTATGCCACAGTTGACAGGAACAGTATAGTTTTATCACAAGCATTATGAAAAAGGATAGTAAAAAGTTTACTTATAATCAATTAAAGATAAAACGAAAAAATATTCTCGAACATCGTACAAATCAGAAGACAGATGAATCAAAGGTCGAGAAATTGCATTAAAGAAGAATCACAGATACAAACAACAAATGGAAGACAAAACAATAAACATAACTTGATGATTTAATGCGTTAAACTCCATATATCTGAAATATTTGCAAGAATAACTTTCAACAATAATGGACAAATTATTAATTACGTCGTTTTTGGTTTTTGCACGAGTTGCTGTTCTTCATAATTCGATATATAGTTTGGCTTCTTTTATCGATTGATTTGAATTTTTATTCAGCAGTCGAGTGGTCAGTACTAAGGTGCTGAACCGAAAGCCGATTTTACATTGTATTTCGAAACTAGCAATATCTAAATTTTTGTTAATTTTGTTGAAAACTAAGGAGTATTTCCCTAATGCAGAGCTTTGTCCTCAGTTGGTTTTGCTTTCCTTTTAGATCAAATTAGTTATTTATACTATAGCTAATCCAAGATTCTGATTATCGCAAAATATTCAACGAATGATCGAATAATGCAGTAATTCACGAATGCGCGGAGCGTATGAGTGAATTACAATGTTTTCCGATCATGAGTTGAATATTTTCGATAATCAGAATCAAGGTCTAGTTATAGTTTTTATTATATAGATCTTAACGCATATTTGATGGTTCCGTTTACGTTTCATTTTCAAGATTAATCCGCTGTGACGTTTACTTAACAACAGCGTTGACAACGTCTATTGTGACGTCACTTCCTAGAGTGAAATTATGGAAAATAATTTTACAGTTAATTATCACTTTTTATTTCACTGGGAAATATCAATCTTTCACCACTATCTATATATTATTATTTTTAATCAGTTTTAAACATCTTTGAGTGTGTGGTCTTTCAAATGTTTATATTATATCTGCACTGAAGAGACATAAGATGTCAAAACGACCATATGCAAAAACTAAATTTATAGTAAGTTGGGTATTTAGTTATTTGTAAATGTTTGAAATAATAAAATAAATTTAACCTTTGGTCGGAAGCACTGCTTATACAAGTTGTGACTGAAAACAGATCCAGCGGCTAACACGATAGAATCCGCAGACGACATCACAGCTGCACTGACTGCTCCAAGTCCAAATACAGATACAGCCATTGGACTTAGGTAGGCCAATACTAATGGCAAAACATATCCCCATTCATCGTACGTGAGTTCTGAATTATTTCCTGCAATAAATGCAGTCTGGTTCCAATCTGAAATATTAATTTTAAGGTAAGGTTTGCAAACACAGGAACATGCAACAGAAATTAATTACATTTTTCACGGTTTGATACCTTATAATTCGAATCGTCATTCGACAGCATACATGTATATAAAATACTAGAACGACCATCTTTGTTAAAGAATTTTATCCGAATTAATATGAAAATGAACAGGAAATGGGTTGAATAACATAATACCAAAGTTGCTGTTAATTTGGATTCTGCATATTCTGTGAATGTCAAGGAGACAACATCCCATCTCCATGTTAAAACGACCAAAAACAAATCATCTAGGTGTCATAGTACGGTCTTCAACACAGGTAGGAACCTCACATAATATAGCGTTACTAAATGGCCGAAAAAAGTAAAAAAAGTGAATATATCAACGGAAAAAAATTACTCTGTTTAGAACATAGAGTAATAATCATAAGTAAATGAAAACAGTGGGAATAATAGTGATAAGTATATATCTGCTTTAGGACATTCAATTTCGAAAGCCTATATAGCCACGGCATAACTCAAAATTGTATTTTAAATATTCCACCGGATATTTTTACGTCCAATTTCATACCGCAACGTTACAAAAACAAAAAAGCTATTTCTTTTTAAGTACTTGTCGATAAATCAACACTAGCGTAATAAAGTGCAACATATGATGACGTAATCTACATTGACAAAATCTGTTCTAGTTAATGAAATTGGAATAATAAGAGAAAATATTTTTGGAGTAGTCTTTTGATATGTTATCTCTCTAAAAATCTTAAAATTATGTATTAAAGACTTCAGTTATTTAGTTAGGTGACGGCGCTTACGCGCAGATAAACTCCAGAATACTTATAGAGTACGTTGTCTTTCACGTGCAATAGCCATTCGTCCTACGAAACATAGATACTTTTGATGAGGATACATTGCGCCAATATGAAATGAAATATGGGAATGGATTCGTTTCATTTTAGGAAAGAATTCAGAAATTAAAAACATGTTGAAATTAACTTGGATTTATAAAAAAAAAATCTTTTTTTGTTTATTCACATCTGTTAAGAAATAAATGTTCGGTTACGTCAACCGTATTTATGACAATTTCGATCATATAAAACACGAAAGTATAATTATTTGAAATTCAAGAACTTAAAAGTAACATGATACAAACGTTTTGTTATTTGATTTACTAGTATCGTATGTTAATTTGAAATACTCTATTTACGATGGTTATGTTTATCTTGTTTAACATTTCTGTATTAAACAATTTCATTTAATGGCTATGACGGGGTTGAGAGATTTTTTACTATGTATTGTAACAACAGAAGAAAATTTCGTAGGGTTAGAATAATAGATTTGAGTAATCCTCTTCTTGATACCATTTATCTTTTCACATTTTATTTCTTACTCTGTAACAAGGTGAAGCAAATACAACCAAACTTTACAGGAATGTTCTATTGAACAACCACTGCCGATTCCGTTAAGGTACAACAAAAAACTTGACTAGCAGCACCAAACCTACTTAAGATTGGACCATACGGAAAAACATCTTTTTCGTTATCTGCTCTGAAAATAATCATGATGCAAGTGTACCTTAACTGTACTGGAATGATTAAGGAAAGGTCTTTTACGAAATTTGATTATTTCGATCTGTTTCGCCAGCGCGAAACATAGTTTCACATTGTTGTATTCGGAAAAATCATTTTTGATCATCTCCTTTGACACCTCTGAAGCATATTCAAGCAAATTTTTCAGGAATATACGATACAGGCTCAATCTCTGACATAAGTATCTAGTTTGGTACGTATCAAAATGCAAATAAAAAAATAAGTGATTTACTTATTTATTGGTGTAATAGCGCGTCTTACAGAAATGGATTCGGGTTTTCAGTGGCTCCATGTGCGTCCCTGGGTGGTTAAAATTTAATATATAAAGCATACAGCTCCAAGCAGTAAGGAAAAGAGCATCATTTTAAGTGTAACAGAGTAAATAATAAGCCCTTATCCTTTGTTAGCTCACCTGACCAAAAGTGCCAGTGTGAGCTATTGCCATCACTTGGTGTCCGTCGTCCGTCTGTCCGTCCGTTAAATATTTTACTTTTTCATCTTCTCCTCTGAAACCACGGAAGCAAATTCAACCAAACTTTACAGAAATGTTGTATGGAAGGTCCTTTACAAAGATTGCTCATTTCGTTCCGATCCGATAAAATAAACATGGCCGCCAGCGCGGAACTTAGGTTAAACATGGGACCCTCTGGGAAAAATCACTTTTCAGCAACTCCTCTGAAACTGCTGAAGCAAATTGAACCAAACTTTACATGAATAATGTACTTAAGGTATTATACAAAGATTGTTCATTTTATTCCGATTCAACAAAAACATGGCCGCCAGCACATAACATAGTTTAACATTGGCCCAATGGGAAATTCACATTTTCATCTTCTCTCCTGAAACCACGGAAGAATATTCAACCAATCTTTAAAGGAATGATGAATTGAAGGTCTTTTACAAAGATTGCTCATTTTGTTCCGATCCGATAAAAAACATGGCCGCCAGCGCGGAACTTACGTTTAACAGAGGACCCTAAGGGAAAAATCACTTTTCAGCAACTCCTCTGAAACTGCTGAAGCAAATTGAACCAAACTTTACATGAATAATGTACTTAAGGTATTATACAAAGATTGCTCATTTCATTCCAATTCGACAAAAAACATGGCCGCAAGCACGGAACATAGTTTAACATTGGTCCTATGGGACATACACATTTTCATCTTCTCTTCTGAAACCACTGAAGCAAATTTAACCAAACTTTAAAAGAATGATGCATAGAAGGTCCTTTACAAATGTTGCTCAGTTCAATGGTAGCCAGCGCTGAATTTAGGTTTAACATAGGACCCTTTGGAAAAAATCACATTTTCATCAACTCCTCTGAAACTGCTGAAGCAAATTCAACCAAACTTTACAGGAATAATGTACTAAACGTCTTATACAAAGATTGCTCATTTTATTCCAAATCGACAAAAATCATGGCCGCTAGCAGGGAACATAGTTTAAAAATTGCCCTATGGAAAGTTCACATTTTCATCTTCTCATCAACTCCTCTGAAACCAACGAAGCAAATTCAACCAACTTTACAGGAATGATGTATGGAAGGGCCTTCACAAAGATTGCTCATTTTGTTCCGATCCGATAAAAACATGACCGCTAACGCTGATCTTGGTTTTGACATTTGACACCATTTTCAACATCTGCTTTGAAATTATTGAAGCAAATGCAACCGAACTTTACAGAAATGATGTATGAAAGGTCCTTTACAAAGACTGCTCATTTTGTTGGAATCAAAAAAAAAAAAAAAAAAAAAAAAAAAAAAAAAAAAAAAAAAAATGACCCCAGCATGTAACTTGGTTTAAACTAGTACCCCAATATGAAAACATCTTTTTCCTCACATTCGCTGAAATTATTGAAGCAAATTCAGTCAAACTAGGATTGCTTATTTTGTTTTGATCTAATAAAAAACTAGATCATATTTTAACATAGGATCCTATGGTATAAACATCACTTTCATCCCCTGTTGTAAGCATTTTGTCAGATGAGCGATCCAGGCTCAGTGTCTGGGCCTCTAGTTCGTTCATATTTAGCAGCCTGTAAGAATTGCTACATTTGTTTTTTTTTCTTTTTGCTAATATTTCTTATTTCTAACTTTTTGTTTTGATCATTAGTTCTTATCCTGATATAGTTTGACCATTTCTTCCTGGACCTTCATTTTTATCCAATAAATCCAATAAATCAGTCAAAGTTCAGTTACTAGAGCTTGCTGTGACAGAATGATATAATGAGAATGTAAGAATGACAAATCATAACCATCTGACAATGGGATTTTTGGGGTTTTTTTTTGACAAATAATAAAAGGCATTCCTTTTTATATATATACTCAAAGGAAAAATGTAAATTTGATATATGAAACTACAGTATAACTTTACCTTTTTTAAAATCTTGGACCACACAGATGATAGTTGTCTGAGTATTTGAACATTTTAGGTAACCCTTTAGTCCATATATTTTTAATTTGTTGTCGTAAAAAAGTTAAAAACTGTTGGGTAAAAAGAATGCACATTTGTTGCATGTGTCTATTGAATTGAATGGCAAGAAAATGGGAGTAATAACAAAATTACCGAAATTGACTTTTGATACAGATGAGAATTTAGAGAGATTTGAGTTGTTCGGAGTTTACATACACGATAATACTACTGATTAACACTAATTGAAAATGATCAACATAACTGATTCAGTTTAAAAAATGATTTTTATGAAAAAATAAAAAGGTAAAATACTAGTATTTAATATGGTAGTAAATGGTTTAAACGTAATGAGTATGTAATTCTGTTTTCTCTAAATCGAAAAAAAAACATCTTAAATTTGGATATTTTTAGGAATTGTGAGATACATAATCCTCTAACAGACGGACACAGAACAACTCCGAATGTGGAAAGTGAACCTATTTCGTAACATCTTCGATAAAAACATCCAGACTTGTTGTCGAACATGCTGAGAGATTGTCACACAATCTGCTTAAACTTACAGTAAGGAATGGTATAACGTTTCATATTTTTTTGGCAAAAGTTTTTCAGAAGATATAACAAAATGCAACATCATAAAACTTCTTTTATAAATTGGAACTAGCTTTAATGGAGGCTTTAATTCGCATTGCCAATTCCTTTCGACTGAAATAAAAAAAATACCGCAACACTTTCTACTGGAATAAAAAAAACACCGCAACACCTATGCCACATTTAATTAGTTTTATTCAACATATTCTTAAACTAGCAGAATATATCAATCATGGAAGAAATAAAAGTCATTAATCAATCGATATAAACTGAATGGTCGCAATACTGCACTTGAACATTTATGTCTGTGTCGTTAATAGTTATGTATTAAGATATTTATGCTTATTTTAAGAATATTTAGGCTATTGTTTTCTTTGAGCTTTTGGTACTCCATGCGTATGGCTGTTTTTATCTGCACGGAAATTACACAAATCACCGAAGTGGTATTCATTCATTTATTAAAGCTTAATAGATGCAAATCAAGTAGAAATAGGCCATAACCTTAATAATTTTAGAAAAAGTAACTTACAACATTTTTCAAACAAAATAATATAAGCACAAATAACAAAAGAGGTGGGTTTACCAACTAAAATAACAAGAAATTACATGTAGCGGAAAAACAAATAAAACAATCTCTATCATAAAAAATGAAGGGATATGGAGTAAATGTATATGAGACAAAGTCTCCACAAATACATGGTAAAACAAAGCAATGGAATACTCATTTCATTGTTGTTCTTAAGCATGTTGTTCTCTATCCGTATAAACCAATCGTTCTAAATTTACAAAAGAACGATAACCTAAACTGGTATCATTTCATTTGACGAGAAAATGTCCATCAAGACGAAGAAAAGCAAAGGATAAAGATTAAACTGTATCTGTATCTGTCTTCTTAAAGTGAAACAGAAAATGGCAAATATGGCGAGACGGGAGATTACCTTATGCATTAGGCCAATTTGAAGACTAATAGTTCATTCAAAATACATTTGCAAGGTTTTTGTCATAAAATATTGGCCAAATTTACTGTCAAATTATTAAAAATGTCTTTCTATGATAACACATAAATTATCACTTACTACTGTTCCATCGAGAGATAAATAATTATCCCTATATTATAAACTGCTTCGTAAAGAATATGCTCTTATTAGCGAATGACCTAAAATGAAACACGTTAAAACTATAACGAAATTTACTGTTTTTATGCAACTTCGGTATTTTTTGTATCTTAAATGTTTGATGCATCAATGATTCACTATAGCTGAATAGACCATATCCCATCTATGGTATCGAGATTTACCAGACTACTTTTCAATACTTCACAGCATAGAAAACATCACGTCATAGAAAATAAAACGTCATGAATTTGGGGCGGACACGTTTGTGAATTATACATACGTAGGGCGGA
>MJUU01012165.1:76869-131763 GCA_002080025.1 Modiolus philippinarum | reverse complement strand
ACCTATTTAAAAATAAAGTTGTGTCTCAATATTGAAAATCAATTTACTGCAAAACTTAATTGATCCTAACTATCCCCGCGTCAACCTCTGTTTACAGTATCTCGTCAACTTATAATTATTGGTTTGTCATTTAATAATTTTATTAGCTGAATAAATCATTTGGTTCCTATAATCATATACCAACGTTTAATTCTATATAAAAATCAAATTTTTAAATATTTCCGTCGTACGGGGCATACTTTAAAATCTCATAGACTTAAAATCTCATAAACATGTCAACCCCCGTATGAAATCTGCGAGTATATAACAAAAACCGGAAACGGAACTTGCAGTTTTCATAGACTTTAAAATCTCATACGACAACGTCTTTCAAAAATGTCAGTCTTATTGTATATTGAAGAAATAATTAATGGCAGGTATATGATTGTTGTCATGTTACCATGGGTTGAGCCTTTATATTCAAATAAAACACAAGGCGTTAGCGATGGGTTAAATTTACGAATATAAAGGCCCCGTCTGAGGCGACCTTATAGAAGGCGGATTTCCTGTCTCCATTGCTGTCTGTGTCTATGACGTCACATTACAAAATCTGACGTTTTCAAACAGACGCAAGTTCAAAATCCGAATCAAGGCCAAACAATACATATTCACGTGTCTGAATGGAATGATTTAGTTCAAGCATGTTCTTAATCTTTATTATCTTCATAAAATAAGACGAACAAAATTTAAAACATGGTTGTTTTGCATCCATTTTACTCTTATTCCTATACCATTTGCGTATATTATACTTGTTGACTAATCACATTAATTTACTGACATCAACAATTTTTTTCCGGTGGTTTCCACCTGATTTATATTTTTGTCTCATGGACTTCGGCTCTTAACAACTCTATTCGGTAATTTTGTTATTACCCCCATTCTCATTTATTAATAAAATCGTGGATAATTGGCAAACTTGCAAAAAATAATACCGGCAAGCATAATATTGGTAGTTTCCTGTATTATCATTGGATCATAATAAGCTACACAATTTGAATTGACTGTTATTGGACACATAAGGGACATTTATCTACATAGTGCAGGCGATTTGGCCGACTTTTACCGGACAAATCAAAGTTGATGGCATATACGTCATTTACTCACCAGTTGCTGCACCAACAACACCAATCAATGCTGGAGGTATACCAAGTAACAGAGCTATTACGGAACTAACCAGAGCAGCATCTCTAGCAATTCTAGTTGTTTTGGTTGCCAGTATTCTCTGATAAAATGCCTATAATATATGACACATCTATGCCTATTAAGATATGTTAAAAAAAAAGAAAAAAAGGTGTTTCTTTTAAAATGCATGGCTTTTATTCTGTTTTTTAGTAATTGGCCGAGGATAGTACATGAGAAGTCCACGTTTTTAGAGCTATTAGGCTAAAAAACAACGAGTATGTACGTTTTGAATGTTGATTGTCTATATAAAAAAAATATGATTTCAAGTCAATCAGTGCAATAAAGTATTAATCATTACTTATGATGAAAGTTAATGTTAAAATGTTAATACACATATATGTAGAATCAATGAATCCCCATAATAGGTAGATGCTAAACTTATTTCTTTAATACAATATTACGAAACTTAAGGTAGATAGACACTAATATTTACATCCAAAAGATTTTGTTATGAAGACCCAATCATATACATTTGAAATCCGCAATAAAAAAGATGGGTCACCATGCTTGTTTTGTCTAGAATCCAGGTCGAAGTTTTTGCATTTTTTTGCCATTTTTTCACCTAAATTTACAAAGAATGCACGGGGAAAATATGGAAAGGCAATCTTTAACTCAACAGAAATGACCCTTTTATCCATGAGAATTTTTTATAGTTTTGTTAGTAGATCGTTTATAATCTCAACTACGGGAACAGGCGAAAAAATGTATAGGTCACCATTTTTTGAACGAAGATAGTATACAAAGTTACCGTAATGAACATTACTTACGGGAAAGGGAAATTAATTTGTGGCAAAGAAGACGAAATATGACGTTACACATTTGTCAATCAATTATGACGTCACAAAGGAAAACCTATCAAATCATTGTTCCGGTCAGAAAATCAAACCAAATCCGTATTTGACTCATTTTTCAAATGCGCGATTAAATTGCACAGCGCAATAGTGTCTATCTACCTTAAGTATATTTAGAGTATAAGAGTTACTAGTAGCTCAGTCTTACGTAAATAATACGTTCTTATATTTAACAATCAAATATAAATATATTGTTCATGTATTCCAGAAATTCTCCTTTTTTTCATGTGGAATGCAGCGAAACGATTGAATAATTTTTTTATACAATAAGAGGTATATGTTGGGTAAGTCCCGTTGATATGAATAGAACGTAAGAACCATTTTGCAAAGACTTTTAAAGGATTTTAAAACATCAAACACCTTTACTGAATAATCGATGCATCCGTAACCTACTTCCATAATGATTACTGACGATTTTTGAATTGAAGGGTTGGTGAGGAATATATAATATAATACCAGAGTTACTGTTAATTCATTTTCTGCATATGCGCCTTTCGACAACTTATGTCTCATCAGTGCAGACCAAACCATCAAATAGAAAAAAAAACGGCCAATGTGTCAAAGAGACAACAACCCAAAGGGGAGTAATAACAACTCAAAGCCACCATAAGATCTTCGAAGAACGGTGAGAAACCCCACACCCAACGGCAGGTCGGCGTCGGCCCCTGAATAAAGAGTAATCAAGTTCAGCAAAATAAACATCATCCTAGACTCCTATAGACATAAGTAAATAACTAGAACAAAAGACAAGATACAATTTTAATTAATAAATTTCCTGGCTTAGGACAGGCGCAAACCTGCTGCGGCGGGGTTAAACTATTAGCCAATGTGATAAATCAAAAAACAATCGTAACAACAGTAAATTTAGTTGGCAACAGGACTGAGTCAATTGTGAAAAATGAAACTTAAAGAACTAAATATACGGACCCATTACCAACTGACAAATTAAGTTATGTACCCTCAGTATACAGCTTCCACAAAGATCCCTTCCTGTGAGGAGTTTGGCATAATGATTTCATGCATATACCGGATTACATAACCCGTGTCCATGCAATACAGATTTTAGAAATTTAGAATGTGTTTAGTTAAAATGCAAAGACACTATAAAAAATCAATGTTAATACCAAAGAAGGCCATACGTAATGACTTGACGACAATACCGTAATTATAACCCTTATGAATTAGACGATTTAAAGGTTTTATAAGTTTGTTAGACGAGTTTAAGTATTTTTTAACTCTTATGTTAAACAGTACCGTAAAATAAGGGATGTGAAATACTAGCCTTGATTAGATGTTTACAGGTTACATTGTATTTATGAACTAAGTCTTTATATCGATGATGAAATTTAGTAAAGGTTTTAAGTAGTTTACGATAACAATAACCCTGATGTAATAGTTTTTCAGTTATGAAAAGATTCCGTTCAACGTTATTACATACTCGAGCAAATCGAACAAGTTGAGATATGTAAACATCATATGATGGCGCCTATGGAACATCGCCATCCAGAAATGAATAATTAACTATGGGAAAAGAAAAATCGTCCCTTTTATCATAAATTTTAGTATCTAATTTACCATTCGTTATATCAAAATTCATGCCTAAGAACGGACAATGAATATTAGAATTGGCTTTATTAAAAGTAAGTTCTTTAGGGTAGATGTCCATATATACGTATTGAAGTCGTCATTATTTAAAGTTAAAATATCATCCAAATATCGGAAAGTGTTGTTAAACTTTTCAATTAAATGCTGTTTAGATGGGTCTTTGCTGATGTTGGTCATAATCTAAGATTCGTAGCAGTACAAAAAGAGGTCCGCTATAAGTGGTACACAACTGGTACCCATAGGAATTCCTATGACCTGGCGATAAATACAGTTATAGAAACGACTGAATATATTGTCAAGTAAAAATTCAAGTGCTGAAATCATATCAAAACAAGTCCAATTACCTGAGTTCTTTTTTTTTGTATTACTAAAATGTGTTTTAAAGGAATTAGAACATATATATTCACAATCGGATTTTTTGAATGCCCATTGAATAAGACGTCTGAATTTTTCTTTTATAAGATTATATGGTAAGGTATTATAGAGGGTAGAGAAATCAAAACTTTCAAGGGATTGAAAAGGGGCATTATTAGCATTCAATTCATCGAGAACTTCCAACGAATTTTGTACGCTCCAAAAATGATTGACACCACTGTTTTCATATACAGAAATTTATAACCAGGTTTTTAATAGCAGTCAAAGTATTAGTGTGTATAATAGAAACTTAAGTTGTAGAACAGTGACTAGATGACAAAATGAATCTAGATTTATATGGCGTTTTGTGGAGTTTAGGAACCCAGTACATGGTTGGAAATGTTTTACTATCAGGTTTAGCCTGTAAAGATGTGGCTGTTAGAAAATGTATGTTTGTAATTTCATTTTCCGTTAATTGGGTTAATTGAAAAGTATGTGAACTGGTAATTTCTTTTTGGAGTACTTCTATATAATGCTTACGACAAACTATGATGATGTTACTAGCAGCCTTATCAGTTGGGACAAAAACAAATTTCTTGCCAAATTCTTTAAGTTTCATTTGGATGCGAGAAACGATGGGTTTATTTTTGTTGTCCTGGCGGAAATGTTGTTCAAACTGTTTAATTCGGATATCGACAATTTTCATAATAGCATTAAAGAAAGAATCCAAAGATTTTTTGTCAACGTGTTCACGTTAAACCCAATTTTTACAAAAAGTCCATCAACCGAAAAACTTGTAAAAGCTGATAGAGAACAAATAATCAAAAGGATCTAAATAGAAAAGCCAAAATTGAGCTAAGGACATAGCTTTGCGTGAGGGAGATACTCCTTAATTTTAAACAATACTTAAGTCAAATTTAGAGATTGTTAGTTTCAATAAACTCGGTTTTAGGGTCAGCACCGAAGTACTGACGACTGGGTTGGTGAATAACCTCGGGGACTAGCAGTCCACCAGCAGAGGCATCAGCCCAGTGGTAATAAATAACAAAATACCGAAATTAGTGTTGATTTATTTTCTGCATATGCGCATTTCGAAAATTGAATCATCAGAATGAAAACAGTCTGGCCATACAGCTCATGAAAATTATTGCAGTTGGAGTTAACATATGTGTTATGATCTCATGTTCATTTACTCCACATCCTTTCGTAAAATATTGTTGACTGGTCGCCCTATTCCATTGTGAGATACGTGAAGGTTGAATCTTCTAAACTCAGTAATGGCCTAAGATTCAGTGAACAATTGTTGTCTTAAATCATGCAAAAAATGCAATAGAGAAAAGATTTTGTCAAGAAAATTTGAAGCATATTACATATAGAATAACTTATTATTTTTCTCCAGAATGTGTACAATAAACAACAACGCACAGGCAATGAAGCAAACTCCGGATGACTTCTCTAAAGAAACTTAAAGATATCCAAAACGTATAGAAATGCAAACAGTATAGAAGAGACACAAAAAAGCCAAGGAGAAAAAAATAACACTAAAAAAAACCAAACAAATAAAAAAAGATACTAATCAGGTAGTTTGGATTTGTATTTTTCAACCTGATTTGTCTTTTTGTCTCATGGACTTCGTCTCTTGACCAATCTATTCAGTAATTTTGATTTTATCCCCATTTCAAATGTTGTGAGGTCGTCATATTGAGGACTTTTCTATCTCATTCGCAAGAGTAATTTTTTGATATTCGATCTAAATGCTAAACTTAACTTTCTGTGAATTGATTGTAATATTATGATGTAGGGGTGAACGCAGTAAATATATCACCATTACTCCTATAACATATTTTGTACATATACGCACGGTTATTTAACCGAAATTAAAAACTCAATTTCAGTCTCATTAAATGCTTCCCCTAAAAGCGCATTGAATGATACTTTTCTTGTTCACAATGCCTCACATTGTTAGTGCTTTTGATTAAAGGATATTCTCTTTTGCTTCAGTGTTAGTTTGCCGATGTTTAAATATAACAGAAATGTGGATCTGTTTTTAAAAACGTTAAACCTAGGGCCATGTAGCATTTTTTCCCATTTCCGTTACTTGAAAACTGACATGGCAGTTTTTGCTGAATTCTTACTCTAAATAAACTTGTTTTTTTTAGCCATGAAAAATATGTGGAATGATGTAAGGTTTCATCTTTCACTTTTAAAACATGGTCTAAGAACTATCTTTTTGTCTTCCAAAACTAAAATAACTTCAAATGATATCTTTCACCACAAAATTATTATTCTTAATTCTGGGGTTTTTAGAATTCATCCCTGTAAGGAACAGATACATCGGCAAATGGATACTGGGGCAAAAAGGGTGAAAAGTGAAAATCTAAAATTAAAATGTCTAAAATACGATATTTAATATTCAAAACAAATAGACAACCCTGCAAAGACAAAACAAACAAACAAAAGTAAACAATAGCACTGGCATTGAGATCTTCTACAACAACTTAAGTTATCTGCAAAGGGGGGCATATAACTATTTCTGGCCTCTTTATGGTATACGAGAGCAAAACATTGGTCTATTTTGCCCTCTGAAAATCTTTTACGAGTACAAATAATCCGTAAATATTAATGATAATTATGGTGAGGCGTAACACATTTGCACTCATTTTTTCCAGAACTAAAGTAGAATTAAAGTGGATAAATTAAATATCCAATTCATTTTCTTGACAAAAAAACTGTTTAAAGGTTGGTTGTTAACTTGAAAGTAAAATGATGGGCCTTGAAGATATTAAATATCTCGCCAATATCAGTTTTCTATATAACTTGTGAAAACTGTATGTACTTAACCTTATTAAATTATTTTAGTATTTTTAAATTGTCAGGCATTTGTATACAAAAGTTTTTGTTTGCACTTACCTGTAACTTTTGTATTCTTGTCGAGATAGATCGCACTTTATATGAAATGATGAATATGATCATTTAAAAGATTTAATTTTTTTCGGCAGAGATATTCGACTTATCATTTCGACAGGGTATTGGAAGATGCTATTTTTACTGGAGGGTGAATCGACCAAGGACAATTTCATTAGCTACTGAAGACACTCAGTTTTTATATCGTTCATTTTAAATTCATCGTTAAATATGGCAGATAATTTGTAATTTCTATCACAATCAAAATCCATTTGGATTATAATTTCTCTGTTGATACCATTATACAAAATCATCGATGCAATTATTTATTCAATATATATGACTCAAATTTCGTTTTACCTGCCATGTAAAACAGCCACCTATCGTCACCAACCACGTGTCTAAATACGTAGCTATATATTTTGGTTCTAACGTTCCTGTCCACGTGTCTTTGATCCGACTAAAATCTACTGCTGGATTCGTCCATGCGAACGGAATTACTAGTACCTATAGAAAAGGTAAAAGCAATACAAGATATGTGGGAAATAAATGTACAAAATATGAAGAGAACAGATATCCATGCAGAAGGATCGAAAAAACTAAGGGCACAGTTTTGCTTTTGCTTTGTGAAAATCTGACAATGACCGTTTTGATTCTAATGCTGCTGATGAGAGGTTACTCTTTGGAACGCGTATACAGCATTACAAAATTTACTTCTTCGTTATTTTTGTATTTTAGTACTTATTTTATTTTTTTTTGTAAATGACCGTATAGATATTTTACCATAGAAAAACAAATGAAATCGAGTTTTTAAATCGATAAGAAATATGCAATGATAATATTTGATTTAAAAATTTTAGAAATAATGATTTTACGTCAAATTCTTTTTTGATGTGTATTCTATCAGATTCTGAATGCCCAATGTTTTGGCTTTCAAATTGTTTTCTTATTATCTGCACGGAGGAAATGCAGTGGAATGTAGTTTCTGTTTTTCACTTAAAAATGACCGATTTAACATTAATTTTATCGCCGATACAGAACAGTGTTTATATTACATGACTTAGATCTTACCAATCCAATTAATATTAGAAAAAGTTGCACTACGTCTGTATACGCCACGGAATATAGTCCACCGAAGAAAGTATAAAATACTGCTACACAGGCTGATACAATAACAGATGTTGACATATCTAAACCAAGTATTATATGTAGTGTTGAACCTGGAAAATGAATACAAATATTGTCACTACCTCCCTTGATTTTAGTACGTCATATCTTCACACTGGTTGTAACTTTCCGAAGCTTATCATTAAGTATTTAACTTTTCCGCGTTTTTTGTTTTGTTTTGTTTGTTTGTTTTTTGTTTTGTCTTCCTTTTTTACAGTTTTCATGAAGGTCTTTTAATATGCATTTTTCATCTTAAAATCTAAACTATAGTAATTGAAAATTATGATTGAAAAGATTAATATTATGCTTCGATACAGTATTTTGCAAGGAATGTCCTGATATATCAAGCTTAAGTGTTCAAGAAAAAGTGCTTCTTCTCTATAAGCCTTTCATATTTTGTTTTTTTGTCTTCCAAATTATTTTCTTGATCTGCACTGAGCGATATGCCATTTAAGGCCACTTTTGTTTATTCTGAATTTTCTCGATATCGTCAAATGGAGATAACAAATTGACGGTGTTTCAGATAAACCGACTATAATAATGAAATTTCTTCCAACTTCTGCTAAGAATTATTAAAGTGCAACCAAAAACATTTAACTTTAATTGCCATGAGGTGATGATGTCTCTTGTGTTCGGTCTCATCTTGTATACGAATGCTTTATTGTGAATAAAGGAATTATACTCTTAAATGCAATGCGATAGAAAGTTGAAACAGAGTTTCGCTCAGATATAAAAAAGAAATTTTAAAATGCTTATTTTAGTTTGTATTCTTTAAAATGGCTTACCTAAAGCAGAAAGTATGGCAGCCTCCCAAAAGATGTCTGCCAATAATTCATTTATAAACAATAATCCGCCAATCCTTTTTCCGTATGTGTCTTGTAAAAGGTCAAAAATCGTAGTGTATTTTTTCTCTCTCACTCTTGGTGCGTATAATACTGCAGCTGAAAAAGGAACAAATCAGTTTACCCATAGTATATCTTAGAAAAATAAATAATAAATTCTAAAGCCCATTGGATATTATCAATTAATTGTAAATAAATTAATTAGTTATAAATAAATTAATCTTGAATTGACGTTTGTCTATGGGTCACTTTGGTGTGAATTGTACACCGAACGACAAAAACATGTTACCAGTATGACACATGGCAATGTTTTGACAATATTATAGCTTTGACATTTAACACAATCTGGGCACAAGGAAGCTAAAGTTAGTCGTCATGCATTATTACACCCGATCCACCATTATTTATACAATGCTCGCTCGAAGTCGGGAATATGACGGCTTGCATAAAATGTTCTGTGCTGGGTTTTGTGTTCTAGATACTGTCGTACGTTTTACGGATTGTCTTTACTGGTCTTACTGGTCTTCCCCTCTAATTGCTTCGCACTTTTATTGTTACTTTTATTTGTAATATACAATTACGATATTACAAAATTATGACTTTGCTTTTTAGCACAATATAAGCACATATATAACTTATTTTGAGAAAAAAAAACATGTGAACAGAAGAGACAAAAAATCTGAGAACGAAATCCAAAGGAAGAAGACAGACAAACAAGATGCAAAACCACCAGAAAAATGTTTAAACAACAATTGTCCTGACCCGGTATAGCCATTTCAAAAGAAACTGTGGGCTAAACCGGTTTAATGGTGCGCACTCTTAACCTCGTCTTTTCTTGCAACAGTGTCCGATCGCAGCCCAAAATAAATGGCTATTGAAAGGTTGTTGACAGTGGAAAGTTACCAGGTTAAAATGAATCGAAAATCATAGTTTCAAATTTACTATCCGGATCACCGACTGTTCTACGTAAGCCATTTCATCAATTATCATATGTTGTTGTTTGAACTTACCTATACTAATGCCAATTGCAAAACCAACGGGAGCAAATGTCCACACAATACCATCCCGTCCCATCACTTCTGCTGTGCTAGTTATATAGGCACCTCCAACTCCTGTAGCTGTATAAATGCAATAATAATCAATCATTTTTAATCAACTGAATGAGCAATTTTGGGAAACGTAAAGATACTTGCCCTGCATCCCTGAAAATGCAAATGTGTGAGTGTAAGGATACAGCATATTTTTAATTTCAATGCAAAAAGATGCTAAAGGCCATCTGAAACCTAATTTAGTGAATGGGGGATTGTTCGTTGTTGAATCTCTCATTCCCAGTTCAGGATAAAGAAAAACAAAAGAATCGTCGTTCGGATGAATTTAGATATGTATACAGTTCATATAGTTTGTTTTTGTGCTGAAGTGGTGCTATAAATACCAAGACATGGCTAAGAACACTGTTCGGATTATTCTTAATCGTTGTTTGGTTCCCCGGGCTGTGAATACTAATTTAACCGATTCAAGGTATCTGAAAAAAGACTATTAAGTAAATATGGTACTGAACCAAATTTAAAAAATAAACCACCTTGCAAAGCACATTCTCTTTTACTAGTGTTGAATCTACCAAACTGAAAAAAGTAAAAGTAATCGATTCAGTGATAATTTAAACTTGTCAAATAACAAACAAAATTCATAAACAATATTAAAAATATAATAATAAGGAAAAAAATTATTACCAGTATTTGTCATAACTGCTACAAAGAAACCTAGGTTTCTACCAGCCACTAAGAGTTCATCTGAATCCCCCTTTTTATTCTTTTTCCTCCCCGCCAGAAGTCCTATTACAAGTATCACTACGTAAAACACAATGATGCCAATCAATCCGGGAATGTGTATAGCCATTGGTGTCTATAAATCTACAATTATCAACAAGAACATTTTCAAAGATATCTGCTTTTTAATTTTGTTCTGTAAAATACAGCTATCGAACTGACTGAAAGTACGAATCGCTATTCTTTGAATAGTTTCCATTTTTGACGTATAATTGTTCATGGGGTCTCCATTATTTCAGCTGTTTCATTAAAAAGTATTTTCAAATATTTACAAGACAGTTCCACCTCACGATGATAATAACAATGATTTCGATTTTCAATGATAGCAGTAGTAATGTTGACGATATCCTTACATATTTAAGAATATGTCGACTTCATGTACCCATAAGAAAGCTTAATTAAGAAGTGATTTTTTTTTTCTAGTTCTTACTATCATCATTGACTCTTGTAAAAATATAAAAGTGATGATTTTGATCTCGCTATTACTAATTTCCTTTTCCGTGTTTTTCCTTTTTAAGACATAACTAAGACTAATTTTACTATCACATCCCAGATTTTACAACATGGTTATATATTTTATTAACACATTATGTAGAAGATATAGACAGAGGATATTGACGTATTGCGTGACTCGCAAAAAGGCTCATTATTAAGGGCATTTCTCATCCTTTTTTACGGAAATGTTTTTAAAAATGCAAAAAAAACTATTAAAAAATCTAAAATACTGGAATGTAACTGACAATCTCTACATAATATGGGATATCGACAGGATATTTTGCATGAATCTGTTAAATCCATTGACCTGACTATTTTTACACGCATACTAGCCTATCAAAGATACTGCCGATTTTTACAATTCGATTCTGTACCAAACCCTTCGGGAAGTTTTGCCGTTGATTATTCCACCGTAGTGAGTCGGTGGTTTACAAGCATCTTGTGCATAGCCGACAGATGAGCGCGAGCACTCCTTAACCCATCTTTCAAAATTTGTTTTGTCTCATTCTTTTATTTTTTCATTGTAGTGGTTTGGGAAACAGAAGTATACCTGAACTGGGTTTAGTTCGTGAGTTTATTATACTACTGTGAAAGGGGAAGCTTATGTACCCTTTTAACCCTACCAAGCCCGGCTATCCCGTGTTTTGTCTTTTGACTTTCATTCGTGTTTTGTTTTGGAGGTCCTTGGTAGATTGTGGCTTTTCGTTTATTGCTCATTTTTCCTTCTATCCTGCTGATTTAAAAACAGCTAAGGCATCGCCGCTTTATAAAAAAATAATACTTTCGAAAAGGCAAATCATACAAGTTAGTGCTTACCATATGAAAAAGAAAGGAAATGGGGTGAATGTCAAGGGTAAATTACCATGCATTTCTAAGATCTTTGATCGAGCCATTCATGGCAAATTGATGGAATTTATTGGGAATTTATAAGAAACCACTTTCACACTATGCTTTCAGCCTTTAATCCTGGTTTCGATTGTCAATCTGCTTTGCTCAATTTTGTTGAGGATTTGAAACGTGCTTTGGTTAATAACTAATACATTGCGGCAATTTTAATGGATCTTTGAAAGGCGTTTGGCTCCTTGTTTTTATGAACGATATATTCCTGTTTGTAAAAGAAAGTACAATTCATCGGCAATATGTGCATTTTTCTCTTTTATCTTACTGACTGATACTGTTAGTATCTCCGTACTTACCTGATACGTATATGTTATCGGGCTCTTGACAGCTATGTATCGTAAAATATCAACCCGTGAGCTAGAATATGACGCACAGGGGCGAGTGAGCGTAGCGAACAAGCCCCAAGCTTCATATTCTGGCGAGCGGGGTGATATTTTACAATACATTAGCCGTCAACAGCCCTATAACTTGTTTATCATCCTTTATTTTATATTTTAGATTTGTAATTATTGAACTGAGGTTTCAAATTATTCCAAAGTTGCGCGGGAATTCCGGCATACATGTCATTCTCGCCTTTTCGACAATTTTAAGCTTTAAAACATATTTTATAATTTTTTTTTATCATTTTATTGGCAAAGTTTTTGTAACTGGATGAATATTTTGACCAAAATACTCTAATGGTGCGTTCAGAAGTACATATAACGCGCATCGAATACGCATCGAATACGTTTTCGATGCGCGTTCGATACGTATTACGTGTGAACGCAACATTACAAATACGCTTTGAGTAACGCGATAACTAATACGTATTAGTTTAATACACATCGAATGCGAATCAAATCGTATTACGTTTGAACGCAGCTTAAATAATGTCGATTTTGAATTTTGCAGGAACCTTTGGTTGTTACGCTATTCTATCGTTCCTTGGAGCTTTTATGACGTCATAATGTGAAAACGTCAAAGCTCTGCATGATATATCAACGACCCAGTTTCTACAATTTTTCTGACGTCTAGTTTATATATGTGTAATCATTTTGAATACCTGATCGGAAAGAGCAAATGCAATAGATGTTTATTTTTAACCATTTTATTTCATTTGAAACCTTGAAAAAAAGTTATTGCCTTTGAAACTTTGAGAGAATCGCTTGATATATCCAGGTCAACTCCTAATATATTCGGGTCAACCAGATATGGCTTTTGCGGAAAGGCCCTACAGGCTGATATAACCATGGGGAAGGACGATAATAGAAATTATTATATAGATTGCGGTGAAAGATTGAAATTTCTCAGTGAATTAAAAGTGATAATTAACTGTGAAATTATTTTCAATAATTTCACTCTAGGAAGTGACGTCACAATAGACGTTGTCAACGTCGTTGTTAAGTAAACGTCTCAGCGGATTAACATTGAAAACTTAGTTCATGCAATAAATCTTAAAATAAACCGCCAAATATTACAGAATAAGATCTATATAATAAAAACAATAACTAATCCTATATTCTGATTATCGAAAATATATTCAACTCATGATCGAAAACATTGCAATTCACCCATGCGCTGCGCGCATTCGTGAATTACTGCGTTATTCGATCATTCGTTGAATATTTTGCGATAATCAGAATCTCGGATTAGTTATAATATAAATATCAGGCAATGACGTCACAAATATAACAGCATGACTCTTATGACATTGTCCTGCCGATAAAAACAATAATTGTAGTTTTGAATGTCTCGACAGAAAATATCACTAGTATCACAGTTCGTCCTATTGGACTCGCCGCGATACGGTGATATTTTCTGTCTCGACCATCAAAACTAGCAATATTCTATATTTACAACTATGCTGACGACAATGCAGTATCATGTGTGATAAGAGTAGTTGTAACTAAAACTCTTGAAATTTATGGAAGTTATAAATTGGTTTTCGCTTAATCTTATAAAAGCTAACCCTGACAAATTCAGAGTATAGCAATAGGAAAACCGGAGGCCCACATGTGAGCCTGTATCGCTCAACTGGTGGCTACTGATCATATAAATTGCCTATTTGATATCAATTTGATGTTTGAAAGGTTTTCATGAAGTAACAATTTAGAATAGGAGTAGGTTCGGTAAGGCCCTTTTTGGCCCGAAATTCGAAGAAAATGTGGTGGTTTTCAAACTCTATTCTGTCTACTTTAATGGATTTAATTGGTTTTTGGATATTGATTTAAAAGATTTGGTCAAATAAGCAAACCAAACATAGCAAAATTGGGGAAATTACTGAAAAGGGCTGAAAATGCCAGGATTTGGGGCCATTTTTGACATATTTAACATTGAACAACATTTTGTACACTGATGAGCTTCATATATATTGTGTAAAATAGGGAATTACAAATTATATATAAATATGGAGTGTACATGGGGTTGGTTACTTCCGTTTCAATAAAAAAATCTACAATTTTGAAGATTTTGCCTTTTTGGGCTAATTTCTTGGCATTATATCTTTGATCCCAGTAGTAGTTTTTGCAAAATGAACACAAATCTATTAAATACAAATATTCTTTTCTATGAAAACGATCAGACTATAAAGCTTTGACACATTTTCAAAAATGGGGAAATTGTTTGGCCAAAAAGGCCCTTACACATGAACACTTGTCCTTTTTCTATAGAGTTCCATGTCAAATTGTACTCCATGGTGGGAGTTTTAAATTTCTGATTGGTACCAATATACAACATTTTGTAGCTGATGATCAAGATACAATGCCTATTTAATATCAACTTGATATTTGAAACACTTTTCAAGAAATAGCAATTTACAACATTTCTCCGGTGGCCGCAATTTTAGCTTTGTGATATGTACAGATATGCAAAATTTGGTAGATGACCATAATGTTACCATGCCTAGTTAATTTCAAAATGAAATTATTTTCAAAAAATAGCAATTTACAACATTTTCCCATAGCGTCCAATGTTAAACTAAGATCTGCAGCGGCGGCCATCTTACATTTATAATCAGTTCTAAAATCCTTCATTTGTTCAATGACCATCATGCTACCATGCATAGTTAATATGAACTTGATGTTCGAAATAGTTTTCGAGAAGTAACAATACACAACATTGTCCAATATGGTCCTATGTTAAATTATGTTCCCCGATGGCGGCCATCTTGGATATAATGTAAACATGTTGAACATATGTAGAAATTGTAGTTCTTGATAACCTGAAAATTTTGGTATATAAATTTAACCTTTATCTCAAAACGTATTTGAAATATAGAACAATATGTATAAAACTGCGAAAATTTGACAGATAAAGGGCAATAACCCTTTCATTGGAATTTAGATTTTCTTCAAAATTTCCATGTGGGTAGATCTTGGTATGCTCAACATTTTTTCAATCTTAAGTTGACTTGTATCTGCTTTAGTTTGTCTAATGAACATAAATTATCGACAAAAAAGCCATAACCCCAAGACGGGTTTTTAAATTTTCTTCAAAATAACAGGGCGGGTAGATCTTGCCATGCTGATCTTTTTTACCTCGTCAGATTTTTGATATCTATAACGATTTTTGACTTATTTGTACAAAAAACAGCAATTTACCTCGATGTTCTATTTTTAGCAACAGCGGCCATGTTGTACAGTCTTCTGACTAATCAAGCACAATTTTGAAACTTCATACCCTGGTGATTATTAAGGCCAAGTTTGGTTACAATTGGCCTAGTAGTTTCAGAGGAGAAGATTTTTAAAATTGTTGAAAGACGACAGACGATGACCGGACGATGGACGCAAAGTAATGGGAAAATCTCACACGACCTTTTAGGCAAGGCGAGCTAAAAACTAAAACTCGAAATCGCTCTTTATAATCTGAGTGGAAACATAATCGAATGTAAAGAAAATGTTAAACTTTTGGGAGTCACTATTGATTCGGATCTAATTTTTGATGTTCATATCTAAGAAATTCGAAAAAAACTTAACAATTAAATTTCTTGAACAAATTTGGTGAATATATTAGCAAACTAGGTAGACTTGCGTCTTATTATTCATTTATACTTTCAAACTGTAATCATTGCCTAGTGAAAAGGCATCATTGCTCTGAAAAGAATGCACGTAAAATGGAAAAAAAATCAAAGAGTGTGCTCTCCGATTTATTTATGCAGATTATGACTGCTCATATGATGCACTACTGGAAAAAGCCCATGTTAACCATCTATACAGGTTCGGCGTATTAGATCAATTGCAATTGAAATATTCATAATTATACATTAAAAAAGCCCCCCAAAAATGCATAATCTTTTTGATGTACAATTAAAACCTATTTCAGCTCGAAAAATACTGCTACATTACAACAAGTCAGAACAACAAAGTAAATCGGGAATAACTTTCCAATCATGTTCGAAAAGAATTGAACTATGAACAACTAGAACAACTGTGAGCAAATCTCACTGATATATACCCTTCTCCCACATTTCATATTCAATCAATTCAAATTCTGAAATAAAAAAGTGTAAATCTCCATTATATCACAAAGAATGTGTTCAAGTTTCATTAAAATCTATTCAGTGGTTCAGGAGGAGTAACGGATAAGAAATGGGTACCCTCAGGTGTAACGAAAGGACGGACGGACGAATGGACAACCCCATCACTATATACCTCCACTTTTCAAGCGGGGTATAATTTACTCAGTGGTACAGGAGGTGTAGCGGATAAGAGATGGGTTCCCACTTGTAATGTAAAGTCCATCTTTTGCTATAGGAAAACCCGAATATCAATCAAATCAAATTCTGAAATAAAAGATGTACATTTACATTATGTCACAAAGCCTATATTAAAGTTTCATGAAAATTTATTCGGTGGTTCAGGAGGAGTAGCGGATAAGAAATGGGTACCCACTTGCAATGTAATGGCTAAGTCCATGTTTTGGTATCGGAATTAACCCTAAAATCAATAAAATCAAATTCTGAAATAAGAGGTGTACATCTACATAACGTCTCAAAGACTTGTGAAAGTTTCATGAAAATCTATGCAGTGTTTCAGGAGGAGTAGTGGATAAGAGAAGAGTACCCACTTGTAATGTTATCGCTAAGTCCATGTTTAGCTGTCGTAAACCCCAAATATCAATCAAATAACTTCTGAAAATGGAAGTGAGCATCTTCATTATGTCCCAAAGACAGTGTTAATGTTTCATGAAAATCTATTGACTGGTTGAGGAGGAGTAGAAGATAAGAGATGGGTACCCTCAGCTATAACGGACGGGGTACCCTCAGCTATAACGGACGGACGGAAAGACAGCAGGACAACCCCATCACTATATATCCCAACTTTACAGGCGGGGGTTAATTTAGAAAACTTTTTCAAAGATTGGATCCAGATGGTGCTCCACCAGTGCAGCGTATTCATCACATAGAGAGCTTAAAGTTTAGATTGATGCAGTTTATGTTTGATGCATGGCTTAATGCTGATTTAGATTTTTAGTTTGCTTTCAGTTCTAGTTTATCTTCACACCTATCTTATATAGTTTGCATATCATGACTACGATTTACATCTTACTTTGCAATACTGTTTTTTTTTCCTTGTCGGCATGTTTGTATTCTTAAGATAACCATTTGTAATGTTGTTTTTTTTCATGTGTGTGTATTTATATTGCTTTATGTGTCACGTATTTGTTTGTTGTGTCGGGGCTTGTGTTGTAATGTTTTACATGTACCGACCTTATAAATAATCTCTCATGTAATTTGCTGTTCTTGTATGTGATTGAGATTGTGTATCCAAATTCGAAATTTGTGTCATGTTGTGATTGTCTTCTATTAGTATTTTTGCCTGAAATTTTGCCGGTTAATTTTATGAAATAGAAAGGAAACGGGGTAAATGTCAAGGAGACAACATCCCATTTCCAAGTTAAAACGACCCAAAACATGTTGACGATCCCCATTCATGAATAATAACAGACATGGATATAGCATTGCCCTACATCTAGCAATTAATACTGCCCAAACCGGTGCTACCGGTTGACTTGAACTTACATTGATGAGCAAGCTAAATGTTGAAGGCAGAAATGGAATTTAAGGCAAGAAGAGGAACAACAATAAAAGCGTTGTTCTAATGCTTGATTTTATCATGTGCACTTGTAGAGACTGTATTACGCGCATTAACTCCATATCCTTTTACTGTTTATTCTAAAATGGCACGTTTTACAGAAAAAGAATAATGAAATGTATGCTATTAGACTAGTGCTTTAAGGTTGATAGACACTTATATTTACATCCATGAGATTTTGTTATAAATGGAACAATTGAACACTTGTTTATAATTTTTACAATTTACTGTTTATTATGCAAATCCGCAATAAAAAAGGATGGTACCCCGATGGGTTTTCTAGAATCCAGATCGAAGTTCGTGGATTTTTTGCCATTTTTTCACATAAATTTACAAAGAATGTATGGGGAAATATGGAAAGGCAATCTTTAACGTAACAAAAATGAACCTTTATCCATGAGAAATTTTTGTACTTTTGTTGATCGTTTATAATCTCAACTATGGGAAAAAATGAAAAATGTAAAGGTCACCATGCTTTTAACGGAGATATTATACAAAGTTACCGTAATGGACATTATTTACGGGAAAGGGGAATTAATTCGTGGCAAAGAAACAGAACTATGACGTTATACATAAGTCAATCAATTATGACGTCACAATGGAAAACCTGTCAAATTACTGTTCCGGCAAGAAAATCAAACAAAATCCGTATTCGAATCTATATTTTTCAAATGTGCGATTGAATTGCGCAGTGCAACAGTGTCTATCTACCTCAAACACACGGGGCATTGGTAACATTTATTCGGCCAATTGGTATTTTTGGTAATGAGTACTTCTTCTCTGAAATTTTTCTTTTTCTTCTTTTTTTTTTTGATTTATGGCTTTCCATATAATTTGATTTCAATGCTGCTGATAAGAGTTACTCCTTGAAACACGTGTACAACATAACTAAATTTTACTGTTAATCATGCAACTTATGTATTTTTGTACTTTGTAATTCAAAGTAATAATAAATAATGGAATTTATTTTATAAGTTTTACGACCTTGGTGGTAAAACAACATTTGTTTGTCTAATCTTGAAAAGCAAACTGTCAATCAAAAAATGAATAATCCAAAGACAATAGCAACATCGGAAACACCAATAAACAACGAAGTCAACAATTCAATTTGATTAAGACAGTCCCATCACCATACCGTGTGAAGTCATTTCAAATTTCAACAAATGTCACATAATTACAATTGTCATTTTATATATCATTAAATATGGGGACATTACGACAATTTAATCTCTTACTAAATTGTAACGTTTTTAGAATAAATAACGTTGAATATAACCATGACACTATTCACCAGTTTTTATGGTATATCAGTTTAGAAAAATAGTGATAAATATTTTATACTTATTGACTGGTTCTGAGGGAATAGCAAGTTCGTTGTCCCCGAGACCTCGACTATTGACCGAGGCGTAGCCGAGGTCAATAGTTATGGGTCAAGGGGACAACAAACTTGCTATTCCCGAATAAACAGTCTATAAGTGTTTTATTAAACCGAAAACACAAAATTTACAACTTTTGAACCATTTCTCTCATTCCTAGTCCTTGTTTTCTAAATTTTGCATTTTTATTAATATTGCATCTATTTTCTTTAACAAAATTTTATCTGCTGCAAATTGAATAGTGTTCACTGTAATTTGCATAACTAGTTTAGAAATGTCACTTGATTTCAGAGCATTCTGAATTATCAATATAACTTTTATCCAATGGGATTCACAAATGAACAGTCTATAAGTATTTCATTATACAAAGAAAAAAAAACACAACATTCACAATTTTTAAATCTTAGAATAATATTTCTTCATTTCTAGTATTTTTTTTCTAAATTTTGTATTCTCATTAACACATAAACAATTACATCTTTTCTCATCGACAAATTTTATTCTGCTGCAAAGTGAGTAGTGCCAAAACTTGTATTTTTGGCAAATACCCGACGTTCATAATATATCTGTTTAATAACACCGAGTGTCTCTATCATTATAGCGCACCATACAATTGTGTAGACATCGACAGCCTGTTTAAACTTAATTATTATATTACTGTTTTTCAATTCTTGACATGCTGAACATACATTTACAATCTCAAATATTTTTAAAGGTGAAAAAATTGCAATAAATTGTAAAAATTTGAACAAAACATTTCAATGACTACCCAAATGGGTCACATAACAACATCCAGCTTTACATATTGAAAATAATGCTTAATTTTATGCCTAACATTTTTGCAGTTTTAACTTTTCACGTACAGCTATCTTGAATAGTTTATCCGTACATGGAGTAAAAACTTTTGAAACTTTTAGGATAAAAGCACAAAACTCCAGTGTTCCATGATAAGCTTTGAACGTTTATGGAAAGTGTAATCTTTAACGTGCTGAGAACACCTTTTATCTTAAAAATGTCGTTCTGTAAAATCATTTCCATTTTTCTCTTTAAAAAAACTTGCTAAATAAAGAAAGGATAAGAAAATAAAAGAAACACAAAGTGTGTTCTCTACGGTTTGAATGTTTAAAAAACTATGGTATATTCTGAAATCTCTATCATTTATTGCCACTGATTTATTTATGGCTTATGCTGTAAGTATTCGAGAGTATTCACGGACACAAACATCGATTATGTTAGGAAACTTTCAATATGACAAAAAATTGAAATTAAGGAGTCTCTCTTTCGTGCATAACTATTTCCTTCGGTGGTTCGGTTGGGTTTTTATTTTGTTCCCACTTTATTTGTTATTTGCATAAATTTCAGCATTTGCATATTAAAGTTTCGGTTTGTGACTTCCAAATGTTTTTTATATGATATGCTCTGAAGAAAAATAAGTTTTCGAAATGACCATATGTAGAAACGAAATTAAGAGTACCTTCGTTGTTTTTTAACCTATTTGATGAAAACAAAATGACGGATACATCTGTGATATTGTAGAGAAGCATGAGTTATAAACATTTTTGTTAATGTCTACATGAATTATGATAAAATGTTCAACAAAAGCATGCAAAATTTGTAAATAACATACCCTTTGCTCTGATCAGGCAGTGTTCATTTTCACATGTAAAGAAATCATCATAAAAAATTGTGCATTACGTAACAACTGTGTTATCATTGTCATTCGGAATATATATCTAGTTTAATGTATAGTCAAGATAAAATTCACAGATCAGCCTAGACGTTATACTTGTAAACGATACGATTCGATAGGACATTTTTCAATGAAAAGTATGAGGTACTCTAAATAAACTAACAGGTTGAGTAATTCCGATCAAAACAAGAGGCTCTCAAGAGCCTGTATCACTCATCTGGACCATGGCCTTAGACAAAGGAGATTCCCATAGAGCTCTATGTGAAAGTAGGTTTCCTAGAGATTACCATGCTTTGAATAAGGTGCGAGCATAAAAATTACAAAATTTGAAGAGAACCACTATAAGACTAATGTGACTAATTTCTGCTTCACTTGGCTTGGTACCGGTAGTTCTTGAAATGCATTTCCATAGGGCCATATGTTAAACAATGTTCTAGGCTTGCGACCATCTTGGATGAGGAACATATTGTACGAACATAAAAATCTCAAACTACGAAGGGGACCACCGAAGATCTACGGTGACCAAGTTTGGTTCCTATTGGCTAAGTTGTTGCATGGGAAAAGATCTTCGAATGTTTTTTTCCATTTGGTCCCTTTGTTAAACTAAAGGCTGACACCCATCTTCAATGAAGTACGACTGTAAAAAATTCATAATGTAAAGAAGACAATCCACGGACTTCTGTGACCAAGTTGACTCAGAGATTGCAGATGAGAAGATCTTTGAAGGCATTTCCGATAAGCCTTATGTTAAACTGTGTTCCCCACCGGTGGCAATCTTGGATGAGGTACGATCAAAGAAATAAATCACAAACTTTGAAGGGAAGTACCCAAGAAGTATTGTGACCAAGTTTGGTTCCAATTTCGTATTTATTTTCAGACCAGATGAATGCATTTCCAATAGTGTCCCTATGTTAAACTACTTTCCCAGCTGGCGGCCATTTTGGATGCAGAAAGAACATAAAAATAACAAACTTTGAAGAGGACAACGGAGGATCTAGTGTGACTAATTTTGTTTCCAATCGGTTCAGTAGTTTCAGAGGAAAAAATCTTCGAATGTATTTTCCATAGAGTGCCAATGTTAAACTATGTTCCCACCTGGTGGCCAACGTATATGAGGTAGGAAAATAAAAATCACAAACTTTGAAAGGGACCAAGGACAATTGTGACCAAGTATGGTTCCAATTTATTCAGTAGTTTAGGAGAAGATCTTTGAATACATTTCCTGTAGGGTCACTATGTTAAACTATGTTCCCAGCTGGCGGCCATCTTCGATGAGGTATGAACATGAAAATCAGTAACTTTGAAGGAAACCACCCAAGGACTCCTATGACCAAGTCGATTCCATTTTGCTCTGACTTGTTGTTTCAGATGAGATCTTTAAATGCATTTTCATAGTGCTCGTATGTTAAGCTTTATTCTTAGCTGGTGGCCATCTTGGATGAGGCACGAACATAAAAATCACAAACTTTAAAGGGAACCACCGAAGGACCATTGTGACCGAGTTTTATTGTAATTGGCGTAGATGTTTTATCGCTGAAGGTCTTTGAATGCATTTCTAATATGGTATCTTTTTTCTAAAATGTGTGCCGCACTGGTCGTCGTTTTGGGCTTAATGCGGGCCTTCGGGACATATTTTTCAAAGGGGACCAACTAATGACTGTTGTGACTATTGTGAGCAAGTTTGGTTTCAATTGGCCGAATAATTTCAGAGAAGAAAATCTTTAAATATGCTTTCTCATAGGTTCCAATGTCAAACTAAGTTCCCTGCTGGCAGCCATCTTGGATAAGGTCGAACAACTTGCAATAATTCCTGTATGGGTATTCCGATATTCTTCCATGTAATTAAATCTTGATATGTTGAACATTTTTGCAGTTTAAACTTTACCTTTATCTCAAATTGTTTTTGATAAACAAAACAATGTATATAAAATCACGAAAAATCTAACCAATAAAGGACAATAACTCCTTTATAATTATTTAGATTTTCTTCAAAATTGACGAGTGGGTAGATTTTGATGTCATATAGAGTCCATGATCGAACTAAAAAAACTGAAAAAAACTTTAGCATTGATGTTTGTATTAAGAAATATTTTCAAAGACACAAAGATAGAAACAGATTAAAAAATTCCGATAAAATATCTAGGACCAAAATGTTGCATTGTTGTACATTATCTTTCTTAAATATATGAAAGTATATAAATCAATTGTATAAAATTGATTGTAAAGGGTCATCTTCTAGGATGTCTGTAAAATTAATAAAGAAAAGTTGAAATATCTTGGTAAGAAATATGTGTTTTTATTATTGACAAAGCTCCTAAAAGGCTTAAAAGCATAGTTTCTAATTGCTTACATATAATGAAACGATATTTAATCAACATTTTCAAGTTGTATATCAATTTCATGAAGTATTTGCAAAACAGCAGAAATTCTGAAAAACGGAAAATTCCTATTTTTCATACAATTTCGGACAGAATAGTCGAAAAGAGACCTTTTGAAAAGTTTTGATCTACTTAAATGATCTTCTGCATGTCAGTTTGAGTGAAATACACTCTAGAATTCCCATTAAATATTATCTTTTTATCATTAAGAGCCTAAATATTTCAAATTTTCTCTTAATTTTTAGGGGAGGGTGCTAATTTTGACATTTATGAACCTACAATGCGTCTGAAACTAAAATTTTTGCGTCCAATTTGTTGCTAACATATCATAAATTATTATTGCATCGGCAATTATTAAATATATATTCAGATTTTTCCGACCCTTAAGTCAAAAAGTCGAAATCGTGGAAAAATCTAAAATTCCGAAAAATTCCATTTTTCAAAAATTTTATACCGAAAATCAAAATTTGATGGGCTTTAATGGTTCTATTTTCCAACATTGTATCACAACTGATACGTAAGGCATAAAAACTAGATCAAATGACGAGGGTTGTTTATCTGAAAAAAATTGACAGCCTAAAATCGTCATTTTCGCAATTTTTTGCAGGGGTAGGGGTACATTTTTTATATTCCCAGATCATAAAATGGGCGTAAAGTACCCATATTTGTGTTTATTGTAATGCATATTAAATTAGCTTTAATTTGATACCAAAGTTCAGTACATATTACTTATCTGTAAACAAAAATTATGGAGCTTAAAAGATGAAACTGATGTTAAAACGAAAATACAATAATTTTTTGGGTGTACTATAAAAGTGGCCCTAAACTGTCTATGCGTGCAGGTTATGTTCGTGTTAACATGTTTTATTTTGAAGAGGGGACATAGGAGGACTGAAAAAAAGGTCTGGTTCGGATATTGGGGGGGTGCACGGAAAGTGTTTCCAGCCAACGGACTATAAAGGTTAAGACCAGTTTCATCTATTGACTTTTCGTATAATTTGAGGGGAAAAATGGGACAACTTATTAAATGGCCCAGTTTTTTAGTCCAGATAATTTGTTATAAAAAGATTTTTTTCTCTAATACTACTTGCAACGATTATGTTTTTTTTTTACTTGGAATAACTTGATTAAGGCACTGAATCTCGTTTTTGCGACATTATTATTCAACAGTTTATTGGATCAGTAGTGCACCGCTCATTGCAGGTCTTTTTCTGTTCTGTTACAAACAAGACTTCATGGAAAAATGACGAAATTGAACCAAGCAAGAATCGGTGATAAAATATTTAAAATCTGAATGATAACAGCGGTATCCTTATGATATTCTTACTTTTGAGAATCCCAAGTTTTAACTTATGGTAACCATATTTATCCACAAGAAATTAAAGTTGATAAAACAATTATGCCCTTACCAGGATCTAATTATCATTATAGAATTTGGTATAATAAAAACTAAAATTTGAGATAAAAGAGATGATTTTTACTAATTTCCATTTTCTTGACAGACAAGTCCCTCAAGTTCCATTCTATAATTGATGTATACTAGTTATCACATACCGGTACGATTGGAATGACTTGATTAATTCACTGAATTTCGTTTTGGTGACAATTGAAAAGTACCATAAACCAATTAATATAGTAAAGGCCTAGTAAATTAGAAAAATTGTTTTTTCAACGGTCTTGGCATGTATAAGTTTCCTCCGGCCTAGGCGCGGATCCAGACAATTTGAAAAGGAGGGGGGGTCCAATAAGAAATGAACGAAAATTTCGCCGAGCGGAGCGAGGTGCAAATTATTTTAGGGTATTTTATTAGTAGAACACCCGGAACCACCCACTTGGATCCGCCAATGCGGCCCTTACAGAAAACGCAGTTTCTTATTATTTATTTTCACAAACATGGGAGGCGTATATTGTACAAATGCACGCAGCTTTCAATTTCTGTGCTTATCTTTAAGATTTGTTCCCGATTTTTGATGTAGGAAGTAAGTTCTTATTCATATTTCCTCCTTTTCATGTATGGTTGTATGCCAATAAATTTTTCTGCAAGTGTTAAGAAGCAGGAGATGCTTACTGTACCGATGCACATGGACATGATCTCACTCATGGTTTTTGTTTTGGATCAGTGTTGTTCATTTTTGTGTGCGTGTGTGCGTTCATTTTTTTCCGTCTGTGCCGTACTGATGTATATTGTCTTTGTTTCTTTGTTTTTCCAATGTTGTCAGTGCCTTTGTTCGTTTTAGACTGTCGCTTCGGTGCTCACTTACTTTATGATTCTTTTCCTATAATTTAGGAAAGTTTTGAATTTGACATTTCGTCCATATTGCGACAGTGTTTGACCATTAGACTAGACCCCTAGAGCTACCCACTGGCTTAAAAAATCCTGGTCTAATCTTTCCAAAATTATGTTTGGCTTATATTGGTCTTGACGTAAGCAGAATACCTTTATTGGATTGTATTTGTATGTTAATTACATGTATACTATCATAACTATAGGTTTTGGTACCCATAAACCACGGGATTTTGCTGGTGCCGGGCCATTCCGGATATTCCGAGTTCCTATCCTTGGTCGAATATGTATTTTGTCTTTCATGCACATTATGGGAAGTAGTCCGTGGGCTGTCATCGCATTCCATGAACTCCCTGTCCCTGTCCAAAGTACACCGGTATTTTTCAATCCTTCTATGTCATCTCTTTACCAAGTGTTAACGTATATATAATCTGCTAATCTGCGCGCAAAGACAGTTTACATCACTAAGCAAACGTATATTTTCGTTTTTAAGCTCTTCGGTTTTCTACATAGAAGTTATTTATATTGAAGTTTGTTATCAAATTATAGCTAATTTGACAACCTTTGTAATGAATATATAGATTACACCACATGATCTCGTTCATTACCATATTTTATCCACTAGAGATAATTAATTTTTAAAATTTTAATTGCGAGGCTTGCCGAGAGTGGAAAAAATATGGTAATAATCGGGATAAAGTGGTGTAATCTTTTTCTATAATGATAAATGATAAACACCGAGAATTGTAATCCGACATAGATTTAGCAGGAAATAGCACGGGGCTTTATTCAACATACGTTGAATAAAGAAAATTTATCCAACGGGGTCAAAACTGGTTTAAACTTGACATATCAAAAGGGAAATAAACTTATGATATTAAAGATTTTATTATATAAACAATGAAAGGATATGGAGTAAATGACTAAGACACTTTTGCGGTGCAGAATCGTTCGAGTAATATACTCATGGTAATAAACATGGAATATTTTTTTTAGAATGCCAGACATTTAAGGGCTGTTTGTTTAAAAAAAAACTCCACTATTCCTTTGAAATCACTAAAACTATAACTTGAATCATTCTTGTACTCGAAGGACATCAAAAATTACATTTTTGGAAAATATTTGTACACCCAATATTTGATTTAAAAAATGTCACATTTTCATCAAAAAGTTGGTTTCAGAACGGGTTGATGGAGTGGTCTAACAGATTCGTAGAATCTGAGACTTGAAGTGTACTTGACAGCTAGATAACAACGTTTAAAGCAAAATATTATACTTTCATCCACATACTTTTGTGCAGAATGCTTCCAAAATGCAAAGTTTGGCTCAGAAAATACGAATATTCCATATTTATGACCAAGTGTATATATGTATTTAAGTTATGTAGTACTTGTTCTTGGGCGAATATCTCATATGAATACACTATCATACTTTCAAATTTTATCAATTATATTTTTTTTGTAATTTCAAAATGTTGCGATTAAAAACGAAGGATAACAGTAAACACCTAAAATGGGCGAAAATGCAATAGCAGGCCACAATCCACAAGGAAACTGCACTAAACCCTAAAAACCAAAAAATAAAAAAAAAAATAAATAAATAAAATAAAAAATAAGTAATGATAATAAAAATAAAATAAAATAAATAATAAAAAAATTAGAAAAAATAAAAATAGCAAACATATATAAATATAAAAAAAACAAATGAAAGACAAATGACAAACTAACAAAGATGGGAAATCGAGATAGCCTGATATACAAAAGCTACATGTATTGTTAGGGTAAACCGGTTTATGGGTATCAAAACATCCCTTTACTCTATCCCTTTTCCCTATAGTAAAATATACATACGAATTCGAATAAAACGTAATCGAGTAAACTACTGACCCTAATAAACAAAATAGCAGGAAAAATCTGCAATGGTTGAACACAGGAAAAACACAAATAAGAGAGAAATAAGACAAATGTAAACAACGATAAGCATTCGGGACAGCCAGACTTGGTACCGTCACGAACAAGCTATCGGTAGGGTTTTACCGGTCTATAGGTACCCAAACCTGCCCTTTATCTGTCCCGATTCCCTATTGTATATTAAACATACAAGTAAAACAAAATGCAGGAAGACTACTAACTCCATGACCAGAATCTTGAAAAAAAAAAGAAAATGACAATACGTAATCTTTTGAAAGATTGGTCAGGGGTGCTCGCCGCTAATCTGCTGGCTAGCGAAAGGAGCCTAGCCTGTTGATAAAAGACTGTCGCGCTACGGAAGCAAATCAAATCCAAAGTTTTCCTTCATGATTTTGGTAAAGAATCATGATGTATTTCAGAAGACATCGGCAGTATTAGTGAGAGGCCAGTATACGAGTAAAATTTTCAGCTCGCCAACGTATTGGTGTACAATATCATGTCGATATCCACTTTAACGTAAAGAATGTAAGTAACGTCCAAGTTTGTTGAGATTTTTGTCATCAGTTGCTGTCATTTTTTGAGTATTTTCTAGTTAACGAGGATGAGTAATGCTCTTGTTAATAAGCTGTTTACACGCCATGTTCAGATATCAGATGTTTTGTTTATATCTTCTGTTAAAAGTATTTAATAGGTAAAAAAAGTATTTTACTACTAACTCCCTTATACAAATAAGTGCATTGGTTAAATAACTAAACACAGAAGTTACTGAGAATTTTGTTTCTGCATATGCGCATTTCGACAACTTATGTCTCTTCAGTGCAGATAAAATCCAAACGTTTGGAAGACCATCAACTCGAAGATGTTTAAAAAACTGATAAAGAACAAATAACCAATATGATCTAAATGTAAAGCCAAAATCAGCTAAGGATGGATAAGCTTCTGGAAGGAATTTTCGGGAAGTTCATAGTAGGAAAAACCTTATCTTTTGTGCGGAACGTGAGGCAATACTCTATCCATATACAAATGTAATGTTGTTCGGTATATGGTTTGTCGTCTTGATAAGTACGCGGGAAGGTTTTGACCAAGTCAATTCGTTTTGTTGGTACGGTATTTCCCACAAATGATAGCAACGTTTTTTACATTTAACAATAAATTCCGCTCGAATAAGTGCTAGGAACAGTCAAGAAATTAATATAAGTAAGTTGTTTTATTGCTTTGTTTCACCATATATTTGTAGAGATTTTTTCTCGTGTGCATTTACTCCATATCTCTTCATTGCTTAATAAATCATATGAGCAAAGCTGATTAGTGAAGGTCTTGTGGTGAATTCAAAGTGAAGTATAAGAATAAAAGCGTTGCTTCATCGCTTGGTTTTGATACTCATGTACATTTACTCTATTTCCTTTTATCGTTAATTTAAGACCAGAGGTTGTCTCTCCTGCAGTGTAGAGTCTGTAAAACGATGATTACGCTCTCTATATATTTCAGTTATGATGTACTTGTTCTTTTTCTTTGTGTATTTTATTGTTATTCTGGCTATTCTGTTTTATGTTTGTTGAACTATCCGGAATATATTGACAAAAACATCTATGTAGCGTTGTTTGACATTTTGATCTGTACTGACGAGACATAAGTTGTCGAAATGCGCATATGCAGAAAATAAATTAACAGTAACTTCGGTATTTTTTTTATTTATGACCACTGCGATGCCACTGCTGGTAGGGGGTATTCACCAACCCAGTAGTCAGTGCTTCGGTGCTGTCCCGAAAACCGATTGTATTGAAACTTTCAAAATCCAAATTTTGAGTATCTCCCTCATGCATAGCTCTGTCCTTAGCTGAATTTTAGCTTTTCTATTAAGACCCTTTTGGTTTTAGTTCTTAATCAGCTTCAACGTATTTTTCGGTTAATTGACTTCCAAATGTTTTGTTTTGATCTGCACTGAAGAGACGTAAGTTGTCGAAATGTGCATATGCAGAATCTAAATTAACAGTAACTCCGGTATTTTATTATTTATTAATCCTAGGTCGATGCATTTGCTGGTGGACTGTTAGTCCCTGAGGCTGTTCACCAATCCAGTTGCCAGTGCTCAGGTACTGACCCGAAAACCGATTTTATTTGGAAACTTGCTATATCAAATGAAACAAAATTTTGTTCAAAACTATCTTCCTCTTGCATTGCTCTGTCCTTATCTGATTATGGCTTTACTATTTAGAACCCATTGGTAAACTGTTCTCTAACAGATTTTATACACATTTCGGTATATGGATTTCAAAATGTTTTGATTTGATGTGCATTGAAGAGACACAGTTGTCGAAATGCGCATATGCAGAATATTAATTTACAGTAACTCGGTATTTTGTTATTAACTACACTACATAGTATACCTACAAATCTTTCCTAAAATACAGCTTTTCATGCTTTTAACTCATTGTAAAAGATTAGTTGCATATATATGTAATGTTCGTGTGCTTTGTGGGCATGTGGTGTCTTTGGTCTTCCGTCTTTTTGGTGTTCTTGCTTTACCTTGTCTCTGGACTTTGATTTGTGTAATCTTGTGCTTTGTTCCTTCGATATTCTATTGCCGTTGTTTTTTAAAACACCAAATATACACAAATTCCTTTATAGGAATAAAAAGATCAAATGCGTGGTTCGTAGGCAATTATACATGATAATTCCTGCAAAATTGGAATTTGGAATTTTTGGTTTTAAGGTTTTCCTCATTTCAAAATGTTTGTATAACTCCCATTGACAATGAGCAAAATAAATTTTATCTCTGATTATGAAAAAAATAACGGCAATTCGGTAATTTTCAATTAATATTTTATAATTTAAAATATCTTTAAAGAAATAATCTCTTAATTGTAAGTTTATAAATCAAAAACAAGTATTTTTTTATGTGAATGATCAGCTTTCGATAGAGCAATTACATGCAAGCTGTTTTAACTTTATGTGAGAATAATTGAAACAAACAGATCTTGTTAACACAAGTAATGATCTACAAAACTAGACTTTGATATATTTTTGCGATTTGATAGCAAATGCGTTTTTATGTACCAGATATTGTCGGAAGACTAAATTTAGATGCACAAAGAATGTAATTATGTATAGTTTTGTAAGACCATTAAGATGTTCTCACAATTTTATTCCATCGGCAACTCTACAGATAACCAAATAAATGGCCATTTTGTCTTCATATTGGTAAACACATTTCAATTTTTTATTCAATCCACGAAATACAATATTGAAATGCTGAAAATTACCGTTTTTCTCAACCTTTAAACCTTTTCCTGCTGAATACGACAAAACTGCACATACAAATATATCATATTATGTTTTATATAGAAAAACATAAGTATCAATATTTTTGTCCATTTATATACAAAAGCTGTCAAAAGCTTAGGAAATGTTGCGATGTGTTATGGAATATAGGGATGACACTTTTGGCATTTTGACTCAATCTACATTTATTCAGTGTTTTCCAATAGTTAATGCATATATCATTTAATTTACATATAATCAGATATACGTTCCAAGTGGAAAAAAATTATCAATTTAAATGTTCATATTAGAAAAATCCCCATTTTTTTTTATCGTGCATAGGGTTCGGTTCCAGTCTATAATTATGTGTAAAACTTGCAAATTATGAAAAATATTTTTTGTGCTTCTACGATTTATATAGGACAGTCTGCAACAATGTTTTCTGCAACAAATTGATTGGGTAAGGAAAAGTTCTTATCATCTTAAAATAATAATTTGTATTAGATATGAAGCATATAAAATTATACTATAAAAATCGAAGGAATATCTCCCTCTTGCATAGCTCTGTCCTTAGCTTATTTGGGCTTTACCATTTACATCTTATTGATAAATTGTTCTCTATCAACTTTTACACATATTTCAGTATAGGGATTTCCAAATGTTGTGATTTGACCTGACTGAAGAGACATAAGTTGTCGAAATGAGCATATGCAGAAAATATATTAACTCTGTCCTTAGCTAATTCTGCCTTTACTATTAAGATCCTATTGGTAATTTTTTCTCTTTCAGCTTTTACACATATTTAGATATATGGATTTCATAATGTTTTGATGTGATCCTCACTGAAGAGACATAAGTTGTCGAAATGCGCATATGCAGAAACTAGATTAACAGTAGCTTCGGTGTTTTGATATTTTTGATGCCGATTTTAAATAAGTTCATTTTACTTAGCATTGATATTAAGCAAAGAAAGACAAAACTTAATCAAAAACGGAAATTTATATATATAATGTTGCCTGTTGAAAATGATACTTTTATCATGTGTACATGTTTTATATTCATAAAAAGGCATTGAAAGACGAAAACAATTCTTTTTTCATAACTGGGACGCTCTAGTAATCATTATAAAGCAAGGCTGAGCATAATTTAATTTTACAAAATTACGTTATGTCGGGCTAAAATGCTCGTGTCAATATGTTTTATTTTGAAGAGGGGATGTTAGCGGTATTAAAAATGGATGGAGTTCGAAAGTAAGTGTACAAGGGGGTTATTTCAGTCCGCTAAAACTAATTTTCTGATACCCTCCAGTTTTCTTTCGGCATCGTGTATTTCTCTTCTCAAAGCCATCTGCATTGTACTTTGTCTAATCAAATAAAAAATACCAAAGTTACTGTTGATTTAGTTTCTGCATATGCTCGTTTCGACAACTTATGAGTCATCAGTGCAGATCAAATCAAAATATTTAGAAATCCATATACCGAAAACTGTGTAAATACTGAGAGAGAACTAATTACCAATAGGATCTAAATAGTAAAGCCAAAATGTGCAAGAGGGAGATTCTACTTAGTTTTGAACAATACTTTGGTAAATTAAGATATTGTTAGTTTTCAAATAAAATCGGTTTTCGTGCAAGCAGCGGAGTACTGTTTACTAGGTTGGTGAAAACCCTCGGGGACTAACAGTTCACCAGCAGAGGCATCCGCCCAGTGGTAATAAATAACAAAATACCGGAGATACTGTTAATTTAGTTTCTGCATATGCACATTTCGACAACTTATGTCTCTTCAGTGCAGATCAAATTTCAGAATATTTGGAAATCGATACATCAAAATATGTATACATTGTTTTGTACAAGCTGTTAGAGAACAAATTACTAATAGGATCTAAATCGTAAAACCAAAATTGGCTAAGAACAGACCTATGCGAGAGAGAAATACTCCTTACTCTTAAAAAATAATTTTGGTACATTTCGAAAACTTACCCATCACGGGTATGTTCAGTCACTGTTGCAATTGTCACTTCAGAAGTTTTACGATCGTCACCACGATTTGACAGACCATTGCAATGTTTCTGTTTCACAAATGGGAACAGACATCTTTGGGTAGATCCGGACTGACTAACACCGACTGTGACAAAACCGGATTTTTCACTGGCAGTGTGACGGGTGCCACGCGTGGAGCAGATCATGCTTACCCTTTCGGAGCACCTGATGATACCTCAGTTTTTATAGGGGTTCACACTGCTAGTGCTTTAGTTTTGTGGCGTTCTTGTTCATATTTGTTTATTTGTTTTGTCTTTGTCATACTGTCTCAATTCGTGTTGCTGTGAATTGCCGTGAGATTGGATTTATGATATTAGAATTTCCCCTTTCCTCGTTCTTGTTTCGGTATTCGTTTGTCGATGTATTAGATTTTGTAAGTTTTCAAATAAAATCGGGTTTCGGGCCGAACCAGAGTACTGGCTACTGGGTTGATGAATATCCTCATGGACTAGTAGTCTATTAGCAAAGGCAACGACCCAGTAGTAATAGATAACAAAATGCCAAAGTTACTGCGATTTTAGTTTCTGCATATGCACATTTCAACAACTTATGTCTCTTCGCTGCAGATCAAAGCAAGACATTTGGAGATCAATAATTATACAAAAATATGTAGAAACTGATAGAGAACAAGTAACCAATAGGATCTAACTAGTAAAGCCAAAATCGGCTAAAAACAGAACTATGCCAGAGAGATATACTCCTTAGTTTTGAACACAATTTTGGTAAATTCAGATGTTGTAAGTTTTCAAATAAAATCGGTCTTCGGGCCAACATTGCAGTACTTGCTACTTGGTCGGTGAATACCCTCGTGAACTTATAGTCCACAGCAGAGGCATCGGCCCAGTTGTAATAAATAACTAAATACCGAAGTAACTGTGAATTTACTTTCTGCATATATAAAAAATTATATACATATTATATATATAATCAAAGGGATGGATTTATTCTCTTTATACGAAATACTATCGAAATAGAGCTGAAATCTTAACTGAAATATTTTGAAAAATTGATACCGCTATGAAAGTGTTAATTGTTGATTTTTTTCATATATCAAGTTTTTCCTTTTGTATTCTTTTATTAAAAATAAATCGCAAATGTATATACTTAAGCTATCTTACTGACATTCACCCCGATAATCTATTTAAACACATAAATCTTCAACTAAAATTCCATCACAAGAATGTATATCTTGATAAAACTATCTCCCAAATCTAGGTAAATTTAGTATGTTTGACATCTCGATTCCCTTATTACCTTAGCTAGTGAAGTAGCGTTTTGATTTAATAAATTTAAGTAAAAAAAACAAATTTTTATATCTTAAATGTATGTTTAGCAACTGAAGATTATATCATTACCAGAATGGTGATATATGAAAATATGATTTTTTTAATGTACAAAATGTACGTATAGAAGATGCAAATATTATATCATATTGAGAACAAAAAATTGGACCGCTGAAAGGTAGTCATGTGCTTTCAAGTATTCTAATTCTTTTAATAGAGTTTTACGTCCACTGCAATAACAGAAAAAATTAAGAAAAAAAAAGAAGTAAAGTTGGAAGGAACAACGAGAGAGTTTTGGTAAAGGGAGGATATTGATAAGAGAAGGACAGGAAATTCAGCTTTCCAAACTTCAGGAAGTTACTCTCTGTTTATGACCTGATCATCCCAAATAGACAGGGATATCCCGTATCCACCAATGAATACCTGTCTAGTTAGCTTCTGGAATCAATCCATGTGATAGGCCTTAAATGTCATGCCATTGTTAATTCTAATGCAACATTGATGTAACAGATAATTTGATTGGTCAAAACTGACTGTCAATTGCACTATGTACATGCCTCGGACAGAGTAGGTCCCCTGTGTAGTCTTGTTCATTATCAACTTACAAATACTGTTGAAATAGATAAGACACGAAATTGATAAAGTGCATTAGAATCGCTATAACAGTACATTGTTTGAATGTCCAGTGGCGTCAATCTTGATTTGAAAAATAATAATAAATTCAGAGAATAGTGGTGCATCATTGTTGGGTACAAAAAATGTATATCTGTCAAAGCGATTATCTGGCTTATTTTTTCAGTTCGGTTTACATGGTATGTATCTCCTAAGAGAAAGTATTTTTAAGCAAAGTTTGGTTGGCAAATGTCTATATATTTGTCGACATGTGCAAATTACTGCCAGCTGCAGAAATTAAATTCACATTAATTTCGGTATTATGTAAGTGATACCATTTACTAAATTCAAACATATATATTGTACAAAAAGATATGGAGTAAATGAACATGAGACCATAACACATATGTTAACTCCAACTGCATTAATTTTAATGAGCTGCATGGCCATTTCGGAAATTTATTCCTCATCAGCAGCACTAGAACCCAAACAAAGGTAATCCATAATTCAAAAAATAAATAAAATGCATAAAACCAAACGAAATCCGAATAATCAGTAATATCAATATAGCTAAGGACAAAACTACGATGGAGGGAGTCAATCCTTCGGTTTTAGAATTTACATAAATTTAGATAATGTATATATAATGAGGAACATTTGTCGGTTTATTCCCTGCACCAAGTTATATATGGTTAAAGTGGAGATAATAAGCATGACAATAGCCTCTTAAGAATTATCTCCACTTTGACCGTATATAACTAACTTGGTACAGGGAGATAACCGACCGATGCTCCTTAATGATAACATACTACTGTATTATCATAGATTAAATAAAATCCAGTTATATGATCATGTACATATATTCAAAATTGTACATAATTACTTTCCATAAAACTATTTCGTAAAATTGATAAAATTTAAATAAATCGAGTTTCAGACCCACTCCCATCCTTCATTATTGTGAAGTGATACAGTGTGGCAGAGTATTTAATATTTTCTCCAATACACATCTTGATAGCATTTTCCATCTTTTAGGCCATTCTCCAATTAACTTGTTTGCTAATTATGAACTAACAATTTTCATCACATCCATACAAGCAATTTCCTTAACTTGAACACTAAATTTGATCACTTATTAATAGTACCTTCTGGCCATCTTGTAAAATGTAACAAAAATAATTATATAAAATACAAAATACAAATTGAACTGTAGCAAATACGTTTTTGTAAATAAAATTAGGTCTTCACGCACTTACCGAGATATTTACTTGTATATTCCTTTAGCAATCTATTTTTTTTTTGTCCAACTGATCGTAATACAATCCACGATGTATGTTTACATTTAAATAAGTTATCAAATGCACCATTGAAGGTTTAAAATTGACAATTATAGTAAAGATGTATACGGTAAGCATACAGTGCCATAATGTAGATCAATGAATACTATTACTGTATACTACTTTTTGCCCATTTTGCACTGTCCTTGTCTCCGTTAATTTTAATGTTACAGATAAAGGACGACATCATACATAAAACTGATCAAAATCAAAGATCATCAATTCGTAAGCCGAAGGCAGAGATTTCTTTAAATCATCCGAGAGATGTCACGTGAGCGTCAGGGTTATTAAAGTATCTAAAGAGCTGCATGTTTTCGATCAAATATAGTTCGTAAATTTCTTTCAATGTCGAATAGTGACGGTGTTGCTGTACAAAATCGATAAAAATATACACATATACTATAAATTTGCACAGTATTTACGTCACTGTCTCTATCAAGAACTAGTTCAATGCTCCTGTCGCGTAGTTATTTGTCAAAGGAGAAAATAACATTTGTTACCTGTGTCATGTGTATTACTTATTTATAGCAATGGATTCGATACACATACGAAATTACACCTTAAGATTATTTTCACGTGTTACGGAATAACTCAGATATATAAATTATACTTTGTGTTCGTTTTTATTGAACCAGTTCTCGAATAAGCAAAATGGCAAAACTTTCACTGAATCGATGTCAAGCTTTACAACCCACGCCTACATTTTGTACCTTAAAAAGATTACACAGTGTATACATATCAAACGGAATGGTTACAGTCGTATACAATGTGTATTTTTAACGACCAAATATCCTTTTTAGAATGTGAGCTTGGGGTGTAAACTTTGACTTCTGTTCTGTTAATTTTTTGCCACTTGGTTGCCCGTAGCAATATGGCTTTTGTCCTCCATTGTACATGTTCAACGACCTCTATTTTCGCTGTTTTGCCTTGTTTTATAAGCAAAATACTACGACTATGTGAATTTTAAAATGTCTTTAAAACACTTCGAATGAACTCATTTCATTTCAATAAGTATCAAATGCAGGCTAATTATATTTGCTTTATACTTTTTACAAGTAATGGTCATTTTCAGTAGTAAATAAACTTCATACATAAATAAATCTACCCCTACACCAATAAATTTTTGCGAAAATTGGCAAGTTTCTGTCGACTGATACGTTTAAACAGTCAAAACAAACCAATTTAACGCTACATATAATAACTTTGCATAGATAATGCCATTATCTGCAATTTTTATCTACGTTTGTAGACTGAAACCGAATTTTTAGCAAGAAAGTGATGGGAAATGGGAATTTTCAGCATTTTAGAAATTTCCAAAATTCACTGTTAATCTTGTGGTAAAGCCAAAATATCGAAAATTATATATACTTTTTGGCCTTTCAAAGAGCACCAGACATTTATGACTTTTGTCCTTCATTGAACCTTTTCAACGACTTCTATTTTTTATGGTTTTTCGATTGTTGGATTAGCAAAATATAACAACTATGTGAATTTTAAAATGTCTTATCTGTGCTGAGGGACACACAAAAAGGAAACAAAAATAACACGAAAGTCAAGCTATGTCTAATATTATCTCCGAATAAAATCATTTCATTTAAAATATGTATCAAATGTAGGCTTATTACATGTGCTTTATAACTGATACAAGTAATGGTCTTTTTTAGAAATTAAACTTCATACATCAATAGATTTACCCCTACTCCAATAAATTATTGCAAAAATTGCCAAGGTTCTACCGATTGTCACGAATGGTCAAAGCACAGCAACTTTATGCTATATATAATAATTGTACATTGGTGATGTCATTTTATGCACTTTTTATCCACGTTTGTAGACTGGCACCAAATATTTAGGCGGAAATTGATGGAATTTGACTTTTTCAGCATTTTAGAATTTTCCAAAATCAATGTTATGTCAAATCAAAATGGTTGAAAAACCGCAAATGTCACCCATACCACAAACAAATACTCAAAAATTCTCACATTATTGTTATCTGATGTATATAAATCAACCAAAGATGACTTTTAATTGCTCTCAGCAATGCATTCGATATCTACACGGTACTGTACAAGTTAGTAGAAGAGATTTTTGATACCAAAATTCTTACTTCTACCCCATAAAATATGCCGGAAATATGTTATACTGTTATCATAATATTTTTCAAATGATATAAACATCTTACATATGAAACATTTTATACAAATGTAGCGCAATTGGTTTTCTTTTCATGTACAAATATCATCTGCATGATTTTTCAACCAAGAGACAGGGTTAAAATTCTAATTTTCGTATTTATTGCTTTGTTTTTTTATGTTTTCGTTTTTGTTTTTGTTGTTGTTTTGTTTTTGTTTTGTTTTTGTTTTGTTTTTGTTTTGTTTTGTTTTGTTTTTGTTTTTGTTTTTGTTTTAATTTTTTTTCCGTTGTTGTTTTTAATTGCTTTTTTGTGTTTTTCCCAATATTTCATTACACACTTCAGACTTTTAATACTTCTTATATTCTTACTATTAAAATTCTTAAACAGCATTTAAAAAATCATTCTGAACTAAATTGAACTTTTATTTCTCATAAACTAAATACATAGTTATAGAGATACAATGTAAACAAAACAAGTAATACAATGCATGTGTACAACAAAAACACAAATAAAATATACATTTTTTAAACCAGGAGATACATTTTTTTAAAGTTTTATAAATCTGCATAGTTTTTCTAGCACTACAATATTTTTTTAATGAAAAAGTTGACTGAATTTGTAAGTTTTTGGTTTTTGATTGCAAAAATTTGGTAATAATTGTTTTCTCTCAGAGTTAAATGCTTTACATTCCATTATATAATGGTACTCATCGCCTATTGCATTACAATCGCAAAGATGACAGAATCTCTCTTGTCTAGGGATATTCTGCCATCTTCCCAATTCTATTGGTAGGCGATGATTACCACATCTGACACGGCAAAGTGTAAATAAATTTCCAGCATTTAGTTTAGAAATATAGTTTTCAAAATTTACATCTAATTTGAAAATTCTATAGCAAAGACATTTCGGGGATTGGTTAATTCAGGACAAACAATTTTGTGTAAATTGGTCAACGAGAGAGGTTTTATACGAATGATTGTCAACTTGTCTATATCATTTGTTAACCATATATTTGACATCCCACAGTGATCAAAGATATTTTTCAAATTTGACATCCATTTAATATGAAAACCATAATTTTGATGATAAACAAACAAACGCCACCAATGATAAGTCGGTGTATGAAATTAATCATTCTAAGTTTAATGTGTATACTAATCGGGTATCTCCCAAGTTCTGTGTATACTACAAAACTTGGAGTAGACGGTTTCAATCGCATAACAAGCTTACAAAACCGCAGCTGTATTTTCTCAATCATATCTATATTTTTAAACCCTCATATTTCTGACCAGTACAAGAGAATAGTAAGAACCATCTTGTCAAATAAATCTAATTGATATTTAACTGATAATGAGTTTTGTCTGCATTTCTTTAATACGCCATACATCGCCTTTGTAGCTTGTTCACATTGCTATGTTCTTGTTTCTAAAAAAGCCACTTCTAAAGAAAAATTAACCAAGATATGTTAAGTGTTTAACTATTTCCAATTCCATATTTCCTATATAAAATTTAACTTTCTTATATATTCGACGCTTCGTAAAATATCATTATCTTTGTCTTTTGAATATTGATTTTAAGCTGCCATTTATCACAGTAATCAGTAAAAATATTTATCATATTATGTAAATCTGTAAAAACAGTATCGTCTGCATAAAGCAGTAAAAACAATTTAAGATAAATAAGTAATTCAGATTCTAGATCCTTAGAGGTACTGTCTGAGCCAATCAAATTTTTCTCCTGTAAAAATTCGTGCAAATCGTTTAAGAATAACGCAAAGAGAACGGGGGAGAGGGTCCCGCTTTGTCTGACTCCCATCTCACAGTCGAAAAGGTAAGATTTTTTTTACCATTATGTATAATACAAGACTTAATATTGTCATACATTTTTTGAATAATTCTAAAGAATTTTCCATTTATGTTATTATTAAGTAATTTATGCAAAACCTAACTAAATACCGAAGTTACTGTGAATTTGATTTCTGCATATGCGCATTTCGACAACTTATGTGTCTTCAGTGCAGATAAAATCTAATCGTTTGGAAGACCATAATCTCAAAGATATGTAAAAACTGATACAGAACAAATAACCAAAATGATCTAAATGTAAGGCCAAAATCAGTTAAGGACAGAGCTTTGCATGAGGGAGATACCCCTTAGGTTTTCTACAAAATTTACAAAAATTTAGATATTGTAAGGTTTCAAATAGAATCGGCTTTCGGGTCAGCACCGAAGTACTGACTACTTGGCTGGTGAATACCCTCGGGGACTAACAGTCCACCAGCAGTGGCATCCACCCAGTGGTAACAAATAACTAAATACCGAAGTTACTGTGAATTTGATTTCTGCATATGCGCATTTCGACAACTTATGTCTCTTCAGTGCAGATAAAATCTAATCGTTTGGAAGACCATAATCTCAAAGATATGTAAAAACTGATAGAGAACAAAATGTCTCTGGACAGAATCGAATGCCTTCTCAAAGTCTTTAAAGGCGCAGAAAAGGCTTTTTTCCTTAATTTGAGTAGTTCAAACGTTGAATATAAAGGAAAAATATGATCAGTCGTAGAATATCCTGACCTGAATCCTGCTTGATTTTCATGTTATATAGATAACTCATCCAGACAGCCGGTTATTCAAAATTGAAGTAAAAACTTTCCCCAGGTTTGATAATAATGTAATCGGCCTATAATTTTGAGGCTCAGCTTTAGTACCTTTGTTTTTATAAATCGGAACTCTATTTCCAATTAACCATGCATCAGGTAATATTTCTGTATCTAAAATTGCATTAAATTAACATGTATAAATTTTTTTCATAACATGTATCGAAGATGAAATATATTCATTGATAACCATGTCTTCGCCCGGCGATTTGTTATATTTGAAATAAATGTCTCCGTCATAGTTGTTTGTATTGAACATTTTGAAAAAAATCAAACAATGATTCATTTGTATACATGTTTTTGTCTTGTTGCTTCAATTTGTTCCATTTAAAACTTTCCAAAATTCTTTTGAGTTCTTGTTCCTTAAAATTTTCATCAATTCATTATTATATGCTATAATACTTTCATCCATAATGCGTTTATAGTTTTTTCGGTCTGTCTCAGTCTTTCTTTGGATAAATTTGACCCGTAATGTCTAAATAATCGTTTACTTTTTCTGTACTCACGCCTTGCCTTTTTGCAGTCATTTGAAAACCAATCTTTTATTATTATCAAGCTTTACATTTGAACATCGTTTATTAAATGTCTTAACGGTAGTTTTAGCTGCATTTAACAAAATATCAGTGACATCATTTACTAATTCATTAACAACATCTTTGTCAATACTATCAAGATCATCATTTGACAAAATTAAATCATGTTCTATTTTGTTAACCCTATTTGTGTCTCTATTAGCTATATAATTGGAATTTCTTCCCGTTTCCATTTACCAATAAATGATTTACACTTATCATTTACATTAGTATCACGGTTCTCGTGTAAATCCATATCACTACACTTAAAGGTGACATATACATTTGTATCTGAGTATAAATTACAAAAATCTAATACATCAAAATGTTCCAATAAATATAACATACAACTAGAACAAATAATACAATCAACTACACTTTTGTTTCTACTGATTGATTTCCTTTCTAAATCGTTACCAAATCTACGGTTCAATATAAACATGTTATTCAATCTACAAAACTGCAGCAATTTATTGCCGTGTGTATTTACGATTGTATCGTTGCTATTCCTTTTTCTAGGAATGTTTAAGATATCTTATACTTCAATATCATTACATTGGTTTACATCAATAAAATTATCAAGAAATTCATCATATTCTGATAAATTGAAAAAGTCTTGGGTAGAAATACGACTGTTAAAATCTCCAACTAAACTGATGTATAAACTTTTATTCTCCATATTATAGAGTTCGTTTTCAATATCTGAAAAGGCAGTATCAGGCGTATATCTTGTATTAATCGGGGGAATATACACTACCCCAAGAATAATATCTTGTTCTGAAATAAAACATATTCTATTTATTTTAAACCAAAAAGCAAAAGGGCATTCAGTGTTAATTGGTTGTATAAATTCTGATTTATAGGCTAGGGCAATACCGCCATCTGAACATTCAGATGACCATATCAATGACATCTGAGAGCGAATTATATTTCTTATTTATGTATAGCGTCTTTTATGTAATTAAGTATGAATACTTACCCTTTTCAGATGTTATGTGTATTTACCATTTACGTGTAAAAAACAAATGAATTACCAATATTTATCAATCGAAATTGGTATAGGTATCAGTGAATGATGGCTGTCTTGATTACACCGTTTACACACATGCAATACTGCAGTAAAGTCCTAAAAACCTAAATGATTCATTAAAATTGAATACAGGGGAAAGCAGTATATTCTTAAATCGAAAGATACACTTCTAAATAATTTTACATCCAGTGTTAGTACCCCTTCTTTAGAAACAGGTTCATTTTATTAGTGTTGCCATGATCTTTTTGGATACTGAATATGTAAACATGACAAGTCTTCCAATAAAGAAAATGTGGCAAATATTTACTCATCACACTTAAATATTTTAAAACTAGAGAGATGTCTCATTTAGATTTTACCGCTAAATACCCGTTTATTATGCCATGAAGATTTATGTATGAAAAATGGAAATATTGATACCAGTTTCAAGAGAAAATAGTGTAAAATACCTAATTTCAAAAATATAAGAATGCTTCGCTGGATTGAAAAGATAATAACATCTTTGTACATATGATATGTATTTAGTCTTTGGCAAAATCTGCAACACACTAAGACATATTTATCTTCTAATCACTAATATACATGTGTATATAAAATCTAAAAACTCCGATTTCTCACTAATTCTGTGATAAAATCTATTTTTTGCATTTATGATGACAAACTGATCGATTGCAATTATTTTAGCTATATAGATAAAACATAAAAAAAATAAAAGTGTCGTTCAATTGCTTGTTTTTCCCACGTATTTGTGGAGATTTTGTTTCATTTGCTTTTTCTCCATATCCCTTCATTTCTTATTGTATGTAATTAAGGACAGAAGTTGCATTATTTCAAAATTATTCTTCACATCAAAAGACCATTTTTACATTTATGAAACAATTACCAGATAATTTCTTTAAGTAATATCACATTTTAGATGGTGAAATTTATACTTAAAATCATAAAATAATTATATTAGACTCTGTTTTTATTATTATTTTTTTTAAATAATACAAACTGAATTAACAATGAAGGGATATGGAGTAAATGCAAATTAGACAAAGTCTCTACAAATACATGGTTATAATAAGCAATGGAACAACGCTTTTATTGTTGTTCTTCATCTTGAAGTCACCATGAGGCCTTCAACAATGAGATTTACTCATACCTCATAGTTCAAGACGGCCCCTAGCACCGGTTTGAGCAGAATTAATTGCTAATTGTCGAGCAATTCTACATCCATGTTTTTTAACCTAATGATCCATGGATGCGGAATCGTCAACGAACATAAATTTAACTGGCAAAGTATTCTTACAATCGCTGTCATCCACTGCCCCACAAAAAGACGAGAAAAGACGATCACAACATTCTAACAACCACGGGGCACTCATCGAGCCAATTGTAAGAAAACTTGGCATAATTAAATCATGAGATGTGGGCACAATAAACAGGTGGTCAGAAAAACAATTTTAGATTACAAAAATTAAAAAAGGCCAAAATATGAACGTGTGATAGCGTATCAATATGAGAGATTCTCTCAGGAACAAGTGCACCATAACTGAAATGTATATAGAGCATACATCTCTCTCACGGGGAATCTTTTTACGGACTCCACACTGCAGGAGGCTAAAATTAACAATGAAGGGATATGGAGTAAATGCAAATGAGACAAAGTCTCTAAAAATACATGGTTATAATAAGCAATGGAACAACGCTTTTATTGTTGTTCTTCATCTTGAAGTCACCATGAGGCCTTCAACAATGAGCTTTACTCATTTCTCATAGCAAGTTCGAGACGGCCCCTAGCACCGCTTTGAGCAGAATTCATTGCTAATTGTCGAGCAACGCTACATCCATGTCATTTTACTTTTACAGGAATTTTCAGGAATTCCAAGATGAATAAAATGCAAAAAGCAAAACGTGTCAAATATTTGTTTGAAGGAGTAATATGCTTGTAACTTATGAGACTGTAGTGACTCAAAATGTTTTAAAGTAGACTTTCTAATAACTTCGACATGCCGAACCGATAATTAATCAATATTTTAGATATGAATATCAATTTCATGAGGTATTTAAACCTCGAGGTGAAAACATTTGAAATTCTGGAAAACTGTAAAATCCCATTTTGCATAAATTTTCTAGCAAAATGGTCGAATGGAGTCTAGTTAAATGGTATTGTGTTTGTAAGCTCTAGTGAAATACAAACAAACATTCATTGATACACATAAGAATTCTCATTAAACATTTTTTATCACTTAGAGCCTGAATATTCTATTTTTTCCTTTGATTTTATGTAGATATGTACCAATTTAAACATTTGTGAATCTGCAATAAGTCTAAAACTATTTTTTGGGTCACAATTTGTTCTTATATTGTATCATTTACAATTATTACAGTAGCTATAAATTAGTATCTATTCTGGTTTTTTCGACCCTCAGGTCAGAAAGTCGAAATGGTGAAAATATTTAAAATCCCGAAAATTTTCATTTTCAAAAATTGTATACACAAAAACAAAATTTCATCAAATTTGATGGTCGTATTTTCAAAATTGCATAGTAAGTGACCGAACCGTCAATCAAAAGAACCTACAATCCATGTACAATCCATTGCATCACAGCTAATAAGCAGGGCAAAAAAAACTAAATGAAAGTACGACGGAAGTTTATGTGGAAGGAATTATCCGCAAAAAAAACCCGTCATTTTCGCCTTTTTTGACTGTGGGGGCGGTTATTTTTTTCTCCAAAGACTACAAAATAAAAATCGTAGATATATGCTAAGATGTATATTGATTGTGAAATATATTACATAAGGCTTATGTAAGATCACAAAACAGTAAAAATACTGTTAGGTTTGGCGTTTAAAATAAATGACTTTTTAACCTCTTGAGCTGACTGAATACGTGTGATATCATTACGTTAAAGTATTTTGTAAATTTTATTTGAATATTAAGCAAAATGAGACATTAAATTAAATTGAAAATAATATAAAACAAAGAACTGATTGATAAATAAGAGTTTTGCGTCACTTGGGCCATATTTAAGCCAGAAGTTAATGGTTCGAAAAAATCATAACAATAAAGAAAAAAGTGGAAAGGACAACCATGCAGCTAGGGCAATTGGTTTTGGCTGTCACTGAAAAAAAGCGATAGGGTAGGGGTAGGAAATTTAGTCATCTATACTACCTCCAGGGAGTCTGCTTTTTGTCGAGAAATGTGGAATGCGTCTTTAAACAATATAGCGTAACGTTTCTCTATTAGGTTGTCTTTGAATTATGACCCGACTCCTCTGCATAAATAGGGTATCCACCACTCAGGGTCGGTTCCAGCAGCTCTGTAGACGGAGCCGCTGATAGCCTTTTCCGGCATCGGGGGCATTTATTAAACTGCATAATATATAAAAGAATGTGAGTGATGCGAGATGTCTTTAAAATCTATAAATATGTAAAAATGTAGGAATGATGAAAAATGTACAAACAGCATAAAATTTAACATGTCTATCGAAGTATACCGAACAAAAAATATAAAAATCGTAATTAAAAGAAACATTTTTCAAATCAGATATGTACAACCATATCTTGAATCAAAATGATGGCTACATATCTACCTGTAATGTTCGATGGATCTGTGTATGGGGTATAAGATATCTTACTTCAGGATAGAAGTGATAGGAATTTTACTGTTTACATAGATCGATAACACCATGCGAAGATGAAATTTATGCTGTGCAACGTGTACCGTTTACGTCAAGCATTTGTCACCTAAAGCGAAAACAATTGCACAACCTGCATCCATGGTATTTGCAGGATGCTCTCCAAAAATATTCATTCTTTAGTTCATTTGTATTGATTTTATGAATACTGACACTTACGTATAAGGTCTCTTGTACATTTAAAAACACCTGGTAAAATAAGTATATGTAATTCCCAATTTAAGGGCTCATAAGGGCACGCAAATATATATATATATATATTTACATACAACTAGTTTCAATGATTAAAACACACATTGAATATAGGACTACGCAGAGCGGAGCATGTTACGACTGCAGTGTGAAATTTGAACAAGTGTAATTCAAAATAATTGTGGAAACAGTGAAGAACTTGATACAGTATTAAGATGGCCACACCAAGGGGCCTGAAAGGATAATTAGCTGTACACAAACTAGAGGAGATATAAATTAGCACGTTTGAAACCTTAAACATTTGAAAACCTGTTTACATAAAAAGATCCATAGATAGAAATCCCAATGACGCATTTGAGTTTCTAATTATTTTAAATCTTATTGCAATTTTGTCGCCTTTGACCCCTTATAACTCGGAAACGGTAAGAGGTACGCCGAATTAGCTAACATACCTTCGAAAGCTCACAACAAAAGGACCCCAACAAAGGAAAATAATCATATCGAATCTGATGAAAAGTAAAGATTTACCACCCCCACCACAAAAAAACAACATTTTTGGCTCCTTAACCTTTATACATGTAGTTCGGAAACGATGTGTGAAGGAGACAACTCTGTGCAGAAGGTCAGTGTAGAAATGGGAGTTAATTCTAGAAAGTGGAGTCGCCCTAAACGACTTGTTCTAGTTGTTCACACATTTTCATTTTCACAAACAAACATCCAAAACATGTTTCACGTTTTATTTGACACAGATTCATCACATATTGTCACGTGCTCATCATTTATTGCCACAAGGTCATCATTTATTGCCACAAGGTTATCATTTATTGTTGTAAATGTCTTTCAGCTCGGCTTCGACGGTTTTCTTATCCCTTGTGGAGATCGTTCACCATGTCTTCCATGGTTAAACTCCAGTACCTACACTTGACAAAATGCACGCAATATAGTCCACAGGAGTCGCCGTCTTCTTGTTGTACTTGCATGTTATTGATCAAGTACAGGGGTCCGTTGGCGACCAGCACGTCTGCAAAGTGTCGCTGGTACGTTTCCGGTGCTCTGCCGAACAAATATAAGAATTCTGTGGGTCCGTCCTTTGGGAAGTGGAACGCCATCCACTGCGTGCCTCGACAGTCGCAGGTTTCGGTGTTAACAACGACAACTGCGCGGTCTGTCCGAAACGTGGACCGGAAGTTCGTCCGCGCACGACAAACATTCAATGTCGTATCCATAGGTGCCTTCGGCCTCCTCCCTTCTTCATCGTTTGGTCATCGGTTCGTCGTAGCAACACCTCTGTAGATGATTCTCGAGTTTCAACTCTTGTGCGAATACCAATTGGCATCTGAAACAGGCCATCAGGTCCATTTCACTTCCTCCTTCTATGCCCTATATATCGCTTCTTAATCTCGAATGTTCGGGGTTCCAGGCTTCAGGTCCACCATGATGGTATCCGTAGGGTCTCTCCGCGGCCTCTTCGAACCTTTGCACCAATCTATGTCTGTATTTCGTGTACATCTGCCTTCCCAGCGTGGCGACGGGTTGGCGATCGACTGGATTTTCGAAGAGAACATTATATTTGAAGTTTCTTCTCTGGGTCGAGTCTTTNAAATGTAGGAATGATGAAAAATGTACAAACAGCATAAAATTTAACATGTCTATCGAAGTATACCGAACAAAAAATATAAAAATCGTAATTAAAAGAAACATTTTTCAAATCAGATATGTACAACCATATCTTGAATCAAAATGATGGCTACATATCTACCTGTAATGTTCGATGGATCTGTGTATGGGGTATAAGATATCTTACTTCAGGATAGAAGTGATAGGAATTTTACTGTTTACATAGATCGATAACACCATGCGAAGATGAAATTTATGCTGTGCAACGTGTACCGTTTACGTCAAGCATTTGTCACCTAAAGCGAAAACAATTGCACAACCTGCATCCATGGTATTTGCAGGATGCTCTCCAAAAATAGTCATTCTTTAGTTCATTTGTATTGATTTTATGAATACTGACACTTACGTATAAGGTCTCTTGTACATTTAAAAACACCTGGTAAAATAAGAATATGTAATTGCCAATTTAAGAGCTCATAAGGGTACGCAAATATATACATATATATTTACATACAACTAGTTTCAATGATTAAATAGGGCTACGCAGAGCGGAGCATGATACGACTGCAGTGTGAAATTTGAACAAGTGTAATTCAAAATAATTGTGGAAACAATGAAGAACTTGATACAGTATTAAGATGGACACACCAAGGGGCCTGAAACGATAATTAGCTGTACACAAACTAGAGGAGATATAAATTAGCCCGTTTGAAACCTTAAACATTTGAAAACCTGTTTACATAAAAAGATCCATAGATAGAAATCCCAATGACGCATTTGAGTTTCTAATTATTAAGGTCTTTCACCACATGTGAAAGACCTTACTATAATTCTTCGGATTATTATTTTTATTTCTTTTTCTTCCGCCGCAACTCAAGCTCAAAAACTACGCGACATATCATTTCGACTCTTGGTGTGATGAATCGACATCACTGCGGGATTTCAGAACTTAGTCAAGCATATCGATCTATTTATAGTAACGGAGTTATCTGCCCGACACTGAAAAACCTTGTTAGCAGATATCCTTTGAAACCGTAACCGATATCAAAATTCTGAATAGGGGAAAATGTTCCATTCATCCTAGGGATGATTTATCATGCAAAAAAATTTTTTTGGGTCGCGACCTCGGTAACGCGTTTTTGACCCCTTAATATGCAAATTTTTCAAAGTTATCGGATTTCCACCAAATTTCGTTTCTAGGTAGCTTTCATGGTCTTGATTACAATTCTGGGGTCAAAAAAATTTTTTCGTCCGCCATTTTCAAAATGGCGGCCATTCGAAATTTTGTTATCGCGATATCTCTGAAACGATAAAAAATTTATGAAAACCATATATTGCAAAAAGACTCCTCTCATTGAGATCTACATTTGATTCAATGAAACAAAAACTCTGCGACAGACCGTTTTTGAGTTATAGCCCTTGACGCGTTTCGGTAAATCGGTTTTTTGCGAATAACTTTTAAACGCTTACAGATAATATAGTAAACATATATGTTTAAAGTGATCAGTGTGAAAAGACCTTCAATTTGAGTACCAGGTTGAAGGTCATCGGTGACCTTTGACCTTGACCCTTGACCTTGTTAGTGGATAAACTCAGAAACCATAATATGTAGCTGAAAAAGTATATCAGCAAAAAAGTTCAACATGTCAAGTGCTATATTTGTTTCATTTGGTCCCAAACTCTCCGATGACTCCCTAAAGAGTTATTGCCCTTGATGCGTTTCGGAAAAGGGTTTTTTACATATAACTTTTAAACTGTTACAGATAGTACAGTCAAGTAACATATCAAATTAATCAGTAAGAAGAGACCTTCAATTTGAGCACAAGGTCAAAGGTCATTAAGGTCAGAGGTCAAGGTCATAGCCAATTTTTAGGTGACAATTGAGAAAAACACATGACAATCAATGTTCAGAATTTTTTATCACATCACATTTTGGACCAAACTAGACAACAAAATCAAACTCAAACCTGAAATGCTGAAAATTGGTGAAAGACCTTGCAATTGTTCTCTGAACAATTGACCTTTTAATTTTAAATCTTATTGCAATTGTGTCGCCTTTGACCCCTTATAACTCGGAAACAGTAAGAGGTACGCCGAATTAGCTAACATACCTTCGAAAGCTCACAACAAAAGGACCCCAACAAAGGAAATTAATCATATCGAATCTGATGAAAAGTAAAGATTTACCACCCCCACCACAAAAAAACAACATTTTTGGCTCCTTAACCTTTATACATGTAGTTCGGAAACGATGTGTGAAGGAGACAACTCAGTGCAGAAGGTCAGTGTAGAAATGGGAGTTAATTCTAGAAAGTGGAGTCGCCCTACAACGACTTGTTCTAGTTGTTCACACATTTTCATTTTCACAAACAAACATCCAAAACATGTTTCACGTTTTATTTGACACAGATTCATCACATATTGTCACGTGCTCATCATTTATTGCCACAAGGTCATCATTTATTGTTGTAAATGTCTTTCAGCTCGGCTTCGACGGTTTTCTTATCCCTTGTGGAGATCGTTCACCATGTCTTCCATGTTAAACTCCAGTACCTACACTTGACAAAATGCACGCAATATAGTCCACAGGAGTCGCCGTCTTCTGGTTGTACTTGCATGTTGTTGATCAAGTACAGGGGTCCGTTGGCGACCAGCACGTCTGCAAAGTGTCGCTGGTACGTTTCCGGTGCTCTGCCGAACAAATATAAGAATTCTGCGGGTCCGTCCTTTGGGAAGTGGAACGCCATCCACTGCATGCCTCGACAGTCGCAGGTTTCAGTGTTAACAACGACAACTGCGCGGTCTGTCCGAAACGTGGACCGGAAGTTCGTCCGCGCACGACAAACATTCAAGGTCGTATCCGTAGGTGCCTTCGGCCTCCTCCCTTCTTCATCGTTTGGTCATCGGTTCGTCGTAGCAACACCTCTGTAGATGATTCTCGAGTTTCAACTCTTGTGCGAATACCAATTGGCATCTGAAACAGGCCATCAGGTCCATTTCACTTCCTCCTTCTATGCCCTATATATCGCTTCTTAATCTCGAATGTTCGGGGTTCCAGGCTTCAGGTCCACCATGATGGTATCCGTAGGGTCTCTCCGCGGCCTCTTCGAACCTTTGCACCAATCTATGTCTGTATTTCGTGTACATCTGCCTTCCCAGCGTGGCGACGGGTTGGCGATCGACTGGATTTTCGAAGAGAACATTATATTTGAAGTTTCTTCTCTGGGTCGAGTCTTTGCCGAAATACAGGTTATGATTTACGGCGACCACCGACAGGTTCCGATGATGCGATCCTTCCCTTAAGAGGTCGTTGATGCGGGGATCTCTCTGACCGAGGTCGAAATAAAGACGTCCAACACGAACACACGTTCCTGGTCCGTGCGTGCAAGTTATGATCCGTGTCCAAATCGGGCGAGATAACGCGAACGAATTCCACTTTGGGAGCCACCACTCTTTGGATCTTGTCGTGAAGGGGTTGCCAACGCTGGTACGAGCAAACAATTCTCTCCAAGGCCGGGCTTCACGTCCCCCGGGCTCTCCGTAACATTAATTCCACGAAATACGTCTTGCCGCAGGAGGTCGGACCAGAGACGATCATGGTGAACGGGTGTCGAAACTTGAAACTGCTTTCAATCTTCTGCCGTGTTGGTGGTGGTCGTGGTGGGCTTTTCATTTTCTGTGGGGGAGGATGGGTTTCCATTTTCTGTGGTGATGATGGTGGTGGGCTTTCAATCCTCTGTTGGGGCATTGTAAGTGGTGTTGGTGAGGTTGGTGGTGGTGGCAGTATTACTCCAAATTCATGTTTATTTCGACGATGCATCAGGATGGCGTCTCTCCTGAAAAAAAATGGCAGGTAGGACACTCCATCTTCATAATGAGACTGGTTCGATTACTGTTATTACTTTTCTCTAGAAGTGAAGCAAGCAGGACACGTGATCGTCTTTGCAGCGACACACTCGTGGACGATCGTCTTTCAGGATTATTTCTACCAAGTCTATATCGCCTCCTCTCGTCGTGCGGTAGATCGGTCTCTCGAATACCACTGCCGTCGTCTCTTCGTTCCTGGTGGCTACGTATTAAAGCAGCGGAAGGTAGACTTTTCTTACACACGATTCGTCCCTCACCACATCGTAACACACGTACAACCTTCGTGTTGGACTTTCGAAAACCGGAACAAACAACGTCATTTCCAAGAGTGCACATTCCTATTCCACGTTTAGTTGCAATTCCCAATGGACAGACCCGCGGAATTCTTCGATTTGTTCGGCAGAGTACCGGAAACATACCATCGACGCTTTGCAGACGTGTTGGTCGCCAACGGACCCCGGCACTTGATCAACAACGGTAACATCAGAAGACGGCGGTACTGGAACTTTACCATGGAAGACGTGGTGAACGAATGGATCTGAAGACCATCGAAGCCGAGCTGAAAGACATTTACAAATGACAATAAATGATGAACTTGTGGCAATAAATGATGAACATTTGACAATATGCGATGAATCTTTGTCAATTGTCAATGTAAAAAAACAGGAAACACCTACAATGGCTGAAAATTATAATTACATGCCACAATCTTCAAGGGAACCATACAGGAAAAACACGTATAAGACAAGGGACAAACGTAGATAACGATAGTAACTCGGGACTTGGTATCGGCACTAACAAAAGCCAGCGATGGGATTAAACCGGTTTATGGGTACCCAAACCTCCCTTTTATCTGTCCCGTTTCCCTATAGTATAAAAACATACGAATAAAACCCAATACAGGTAAACTACTAACTCCATGACCACAATCTTGACAAGAGAAAAAAAATTACGCAATTTTGAAAGATGGGTCAAGGGGTGATCGCCGCTAAACTGCCGGCTAGCTCAAGGAGCGTAGTCTGCTGGTAGCGCACTGTCGCATTAGGGAAGAAAGATCAAACACCAAACTTCCAGAAGGGTTTGGTCAAGAATCATCATATCGGCAGTATCAGTGACAGGCCAGTATGTGCGCAAAATTTTCAGGTCACTAGGTCTCAAAGCCAATTTAACGGAAGCAAGCAAAATATATTGTTGATATCCCCTATTATGTATAGAATGTAAGTTACGTCCCAGCTTTTCTGGACTTTTAGTCAATTTCTGGCATTTTGAAACAACATTTTCGTAAAAAACGATGATTATAAATGGTCTAAGTAAGAAGCTGTTTACGAGTAACGCCATATTTAGATATCAAATGTTCATATTTATTATAAAACTTCTTAAATGTATTCAATAACTTATGAAATCTGTAACCCTGTTGTAAAAGTCTTGCTGTGATAGTAAGGTTACGATCATTAAAATCGTCAAGAGTAGAACAAACTTGTGCGAATCGTACCAGTTGAGAAATATACACCCCGTAGGATGGAGCTAGAGAAATTAGTAATAGTGAAATCAAAATCATCCCGTTTCTCATATATTTTAGTTTTTATTTTACCTGAGAGTCAATAATGATATAGTTAGATCCAGAAAAGGGCAGTATTTGGAATCATTGTTCAGTTGTGACGTTAATCAAACCGTTTATCGAGAAAAATGTACGTGAGGTACTAGGTTATGTCGGTCAAGTATTACATCGGATGCGTGATGGATCAGGCAACGGTTCGTGAAGGACTAAATCAGTGATTTTTAGTCATTTTTAACTTTAATAGACAATTATTTCAAAGCAATATTGAAATCTAAAAAAATAAAACTATCTGTCAAAATGGTAGTCATCAATGGCTATTTTGGTGTAAAAAAATTCGAATATATCTTACTGTATTCTGAAAATCGAAAAAGACAGCACCTTACCCTATGCATACTTCATTGACATGAACCTACATTTGGTCATATTCTCATTATTTGTTATTATATTCCCACAGATATGAACACAAATTGTCAGCAGAAGCTTTAGGCTGATGTCATATCTCTATTATAAAGTTTTGCATGGATCGTTTGGACCAAAAAGCTCTTTTCTAGCACGTGAAGGATCAAGCAACGTAAATTTTTGTTCGTGAAGTATCGACTTGACTGAGCAAATGACAATTTGAAATTTGATCTGCTGATGCAAGTTTATAACCCTGAAGTTCTCCGATGATTTAAAAAAAATAAGATATAATAGTATGGGTTGCTCAATATATTATACACATATAAAATCATGTATTAATTCCGCTGTAAATGATACCAAAGGAGAAGGAAAATATCTAATAAAGTGCGATTATTAAACTTGTTATATTTATAACATATAATCAAATGTACAGCATTAAATCACTACAATTACGCGAGAGCTAGACTTTCTCATTAGACACAGTTATCTCCATCACCGCCTTATTAATCAAGGCCTCTCACTGATACTGCCGATGTCTTCTGATATCTATGATGATTCTTTACCAAACCCTTCGGGAAGTTTTGAATTTGATTTTTCTTCCGTTAGTGCGACAGTGCTCTACCAGCAGACTAGGCTCCTTGAGCTAGCCGACAGTTTAGCAGCGAGCATCCCTTGACCCATCTTTCTAAATTTTTCCTTCAAGATTGTGGTCATGGAGTAAGTGGTCTACCTGTATTAGGTTTTATTCGTATGTTTATTATACTATGGGGAAA
>MJUU01012165.1:53411-75038 GCA_002080025.1 Modiolus philippinarum | reverse complement strand
ACAAACTGAACGGAGACACGCAACGCTCCATGCAGTATAAAGACCTCTTCTCAGTGTATTTTTTCTAAGGAGAGCAGAGTCACTTTGGCAAAATTTCCTGCCCCTACCCATTTCCAGCGCCCACCTTTGTTCTTTCTTCTTTTACTAATACTGTTTAATTGATTCATTGCATTCGTCCTGATATAGCTGAAATAATTGCTTACCGGACGTTAAAATCTAACTAATAAATCAATCAATTTACAAACAAGTCTCTTTAAAGGTTTAGTCCCTCACGAGCATCCTTCACGAGCTCAAGTTTTCGTTGCCTGAACCGTCACGGGCAAAAACATCAGTTTCTATGTTTTCAATGTTGATATAATGTATAAAGAATTCCTTTTTTTTTGCATAAATGAGTTCGTTGGTTATTGCATTATCAACCTTTATCAATATCTTTCAAAATTAAGTCTATTTTGTAAATGAAATAATCGAAATAATACCTTTTGTGACCATATCTTCACGTAGAAATTGTGGGTGGGGAGTCTGCCTTTGACGTTTTTGACAAAACTGAATTTTCTGACCATGAATTTAGCATTGCTTGATAGGTATGGTTGAACCATTTTGACAGACATATATGAATTTTAGAAATTTATTTACATAAATAGAATATAATGAAATAATCATTGACCTTCAATATTTACCTCGATAGGAAGCCCTTCACGGACCGTTGCCTGATCCATCACGCATCCCATGCAATACTGGACTGCCATTACCTAGTCCTTTACATGCATTTTTCTCGATAAACTTAATGATGCCCTTGATAATGTCAGCATAATCTTTAAACAGAGGATTATCAATAATAAGGATATCGTGAATATACCTGATGTTATCATTGAAAATAAAATTGGTTTATCACTGTTTTGTATGGTTCCGTTTTTTGAAGTTTTTTCATGAAGTTTCGTTCGTAACTGAAAAGAAAAAGATCTGGAATTAGAGTGCACAATTTTTACCCATGGGAATACCAATGACCTGTTGATAAATAGTGTTGCCAAAAAGTACAAAAATATTGTCCAGCAAAGGATTGTGTGCATTATTCATATCATCACATGTCCAGAAACAATGATTATTGTAGGAAATATCAGAAAAGAATCCTTGCTTTTCGGTCCAACTATTGAACATTTAAAAGAGCATTTAATAAGTTGTCCCAATTTGGATTTAATTAAATTATGTGGAAGGGTAGTATAAAGTGAAGAAAACCATAGAAGAGACTGAAACGTGTTGTGGATATTTTTTGTTACAATAAAAAAGTGTGAACAACTAGAACACGTCTCATATTTGTCTCCTTGCCACGTTCAATTCTTGTACTTTACTTTAATTTATTGCTCAAATCGAATCTAAAGTTCCCCGTTTTCCAAATATGGTCCAGTGATGTCCCACCTCATTTCCAAATATTGTCATGTTGATCAAAATCGATTTCAAGCGAACATTAAATGATTACCATATTTGAACGTTTCTTTCATATATTTTCACGTGATGCCCCAAGTATTTCTTATGGTCATTCAAGTTTATTCGACTTACGAACGACAATAAAGCGTTTTCTATATTTGGGCATGTCTTCCATATATGGTCCTCTGATGTCCAACCCCCAATTTGAAATATGATCATGTGGGTTTAAAGCGATTCCCGAGTGAAAATAAAGCGTTTATCATATTTGGATGCGGCTTCCATATATGGTCAACTGATGCCGCGCCCAGTTTCCATATATGGTCATTCAAGTTTATATTGATTCCTGAGCGAAAATCATGTGTTACCATATTTGGGCATGTTTTCCATGTATGGTCACATATCCCCCTTAACCTTTAAGGTTAGCTGGTCTAAGTCACGTCCGCCGTGCGCGGTCCCGGCTTATAAATAGGCCTGCAGCATCCTCTGAGCTTGGAGTATGAGTCTTCCTAACAGAAGACCCCGAGGGAACCCCGGGATATAGAAATAGGACCTAGTATTTCCGGCTTGCGAGGTGTGACCCCTCCTAAACGGAGGCTGACCCCGAGGGTCCCGGGATATAGAAATAGGACCCATTCCGTGGTTGTGCGAGATTAATAAATACACAACCCATCTTTCGGATGGGATGTAAACTCAGGTCCACGTGTTGGAGGAAATGCCACGCTTCCTGCACGTTAAAGAACCCTTGTAGCAAGCTTGACGATTTCACCCTACTTTTCCAGTGGCAGTCAGAATTTCCCGTCCCATGGCCTTTTAATACCCCAAAGTGATTATTTATGAAAAAAACTTGTTATCGTCTTGATATAGCTGAAATATTGCTGAGTAGACGTTAAACAATATTCAATGAATCAATCAATCAATCTAAGTCACGTGAGTCATGGAATACAGTGACAACATATAGGCGAGGTTTGGTTTTATTTAAATGCGCCCTAGCGCCCTGGTTTTTTTAGGGGGGTAGCTAAAAGGTAACACACCCTACTACAGGTAAGAGCAACGCAAAATCTGTTCGAAATCTTTCAACAACAGGAATCAAAATAAAGATAAAACATCGAAATCTGATTTCTGATTTCACATATTAAGAACAATTCCAATTTTGGCCCTGTTGACATACAAATGAAAGCTTGTATCAAGAGGAATTGAAAGAATTCAAAGAAAAAAATCCAATCGAAATCCGATTCTAAATAAATTTAAGCAAATAGTTCAGATGGATTCCCTGTTAGTCGGTGTTTCCTGCTCATCCATTACAGCATAGAGAAGGGACACAACTATTCGTCAACATTTGGTTAGCAGTACTTTCAAAGCTAGAAGAGTTATTGCTGACTTTAGAAGAATTAGACAATGTAAAAGAACCAGATATGTTACCTGTCACAAGTGAAGTTCATGGTCCAGTTATATATATTAATGATACACGGATTTTTCCATATCAGAAAGGTTGTCATCCAGAGACTCGGCCTGATAATGGTCGAAGGATGATAACCGTGCTGATGTGGAAAAGGCCGTGTCTTAATCTGCTTATTATATACTTCCAATTAGGAGTTATCAGCATACCCGGACTGGGCTGATACGGCTGTTTCAGAACGAGTCAGTCTGATATGGCCATATCAGATTGGGAATGTTAATATGGATTGTTAACTTCCGGCTGTATTACATATGCAAAACAGAACAATATATTTGCTAACTATGCAATTATAAATCTATATTATTAAACGGTTTTATCGGTATTACAGGAATGTTGTGTACGTGATAATCTGCAAGCTGTGCAGTAAAATATATGTTGGGGAAACGAACTAGCCACTGCATGGTTTGGTGACTGTTTTGCTGAGCATATATGATATGTTATTGCGCCGTCAGCAATCATTTCTGTCTTCCTGTCCACAGCCAGCATCATCACCAGGTCATCGCTCTCGTTCAAATTGAGAATGGAAGTGAACATCGGCTTGTGCGTGAACAGCAGATTATCCATCCATCGCCTCCGCATAGTACGTCCCAGGGGGATAACCGTATATTAATGACTTTTTGTAGCTAATCACCGCATGTTTGTTTTAATTCATCATTGTAGTTATACACAGATATGTCAATATTTTTGTCTTTGGTCCTTTCGTGCTTTTGGTATATATTTTGTAATTAGTTACGGGACGAGTGGTCAAGGTGATAAACCCGGTATTCTTTATTCCTATTCAACCTCTTAGAAAACTCCGAAATTTTTGGCCATTTACTTGAAAGTTTTTTTTTTAATTATATCATTAGCTACATCAATTTACAGCAGTTTCGCAGTAATTATTTTATGTAAACATTGTCACGCTCAGAAATTGTTTGTAATGAAACACACACACAAAAAAATAAAATAAAATAAGATCTTAATTAAGTCGGTAGCTTTTCAGGCCTCAAATGGGAAGACAAGTTATATGCATCTTCCCACAAAAGTATTCAGATATATATTTCATCTAGTGTGCTTAGAGCTATTTATGTATGTTATTATTTGTTTGTTAGTTTGTCTGTTTGTTTTTTTTAATCAAGTGCCCATTTCTGTCGGCACAAAATGGGTGTTGTTGTGTTGTTCTTCCTTGTTTTTTTTTGTCCTGAAAGAATTTTCTTTCTAAGGTATTTTAACGCCTAGATGCATAATCACTATACCGTTAACTTTTTGTTCTATTTATAGTAACATGTTATATATATATATATATATCAATGTGTATTGCGAGTAGATCAAAGGTATGTCGTTTTATATATTTTATATAAGCTTTGATAGAATTGTTGACAATTTGAACTGTATTCGCCACAAAACGGTATTTTTATTTACCAATTATTATTGTCAACATACATTGTAAAAGTCACAGGCATCATTGCTTTTGTCCCGGTCGGCTTTGGTTAACAACGAATGCAACATTAACTTACGTAATACCCGTACAAAATTGTAAACACTTATTCATTCATGCCAAAGAGTATTTAAAGTTATAGATTTATGAATATGATTTGCAAATCTTATGTTGATTAGCTTTAATTCACACTTTAATTACTTCAAAACAATCAGCTTTAATATGGCTTGTACAATCTGAGCCTGATCATGCTCCTGGGATCATGACCAGTGTTTGCGCCTAGCCGTTGTACATGTATTGGCGTGCCCGACCTCCGGGGACCTCCGGGGAGAGCGGTTCTCGAACTCGACAAATTCCTTAGCAGGGGGTGGGGTACAGATCCTGAACCCCGGCCCAATCGTAGACTACTTTTACGTGATCTGCAAACCATTGTAGATCCAAATGCTACCTGTTTGAATGCCAGTTTGATAAACTTAATCATGAGCAAAAAAAGTAAATGAGAAATATATTCCAATGAAATGTTCGTCCAAATACCCGCAAGTAAACATGATTGCAATAGACTACATACAGAAACTGTGCTAATAATTAACTACCAGATAAGCTCTAAAAACGGGACCGGTCAAGTAAACATACATGCAAAAAAAAAGACTATATACAAATCAAATCAAATAACTTTATTGGACATAGCACAGTGATACAACATGTGATTTGTTATCCAAGAGACTGTGCTAATAAAGCTTTAGAATGAGAGATCACTGATGTTTGAAGATGAGATGTCACCATTAAGATCCAGTTAATTCTCCATGGTTTCAATTATAACTCCAATACGGGCTGGATTTATATACCTTAAGATGGAAAGTTCAAATGATATACCCATCGCAAGACAAAAATATGAAGAAAAAAACATCTAAGTTTGTCAGAACCTCCCGGCTCCTTATATAAAAAGAGTGTAAAGATATATAATATGTAGTTTGTTTCCATTGATTTATTCACTTTTTCATCTTTTTGGGGCCAATTAGGGCTTGCTATATGGTGTAAGGTTCCCCAATTTGTTGAAGACCGTACGGTGACCCCTACACAGATGTTTTGTTTTGGGTCGTTTTAACCTGGATATGAGATCTTGTCTCTTTGAAATTTACCACATTTCCTTTCTTTTTTACATATTTAAGTTAAAAGTGACTTTGGACTCGTAGTAGAATTGGCACTGAACCCCGAAGGAACCCCGAAATTGGACCAAGTATTCCGCACTGCGGGATACAACCCCTCTAAAACTGGATGTCCGTGTTTGTGCGGGATTAATAAATACACAACCCATCTTTCGAATGGGATGTAAACTCAGGCCCACGTGTTGGAAGAAATCTTGCATGTTAAAGAAATCTTGTAGCAAGCTTTTTTTGATTGGTTCGTTGGTGATCGGCTACAAGGCTACATGCCACGGACCTTTCAATTTCACCCTAATAATTCAGTGGCAGTCAGAATTTCCTGTCTCATGACCTTTTCCATACCCCAAAGTGATCTTTTATTGATAAACTTGTTCTCGTCTTGATATAGCTGAAATATTGCTGAGTAGACGTTAAACAGTATTCAATCAGTCAATCAATAGAAATGGCACTGTAATGCTTTCACTATAATGCAATTGTATGTAACGTTTTACAGGTTTTAAATGTAAGAATAATCCAGAGACATTGGCAACATCGGGAACACAAAGAGAGAATTATAGTTTTCATAACGAGAAAGAATTGTATATCGATGGATATCAACTAGAGTTATGTAATTTCAAAATATAATAAACGAGCCTTTGGCGAGTTTATTATATTTGAAATTACATAACGAGGTTTGATATCCAGCGATATACAATTCTTTCGAGTTGTTAAAACTATTTCACTTATGATTTTCATAATATTTAGTGCCGAACTGCTGTTTTTGTTTCAAACAACAACACCATTGCTAGATAACGCTAATCACGGCCAACGAGATTTCACAGTGATCCAATAAAAATGTCGAAAAAATAATAGCACATCACGCCTGATGTGTTATTACTTGGCGCTCGATCATTGAAATTCCTGTAAAAGCGATTCAACAAGTTCATATCTAACTCCAGCTTCAAAGTCTCGTTTGGTACCACAAATAACTATTCGTGTAAGGGATAGATAATAAGCGTGCATCATAAGAGAAAGACATCACACAAGTACGACGAAGATAAAAAACATGAAACAGTCATAAATAGTAATGAAATTCATCTATCCGTATTTCAAAAGAACGTTTACTTTATTCCACCAACAGAAGCAAATAACTTTCTTTTGGAAATTATGTATGATTCTTTCAGCCTAATCATTTGGTAAACCATTTCATTTGTTTTCATACTGTGGTCGTATTATGTTGGAGTGATTGAATTTTTTTTTACAAAAGTTTCACTTGAAAGATAAATGAAATACTTATTGATGCCTCTACAGTTCTTTGGTAGTTGGTCGACACAAAAGAAAATACCACTTTTATAAGCACTAGGAATAAGACAGGTACTTGATCTAATGAGCGAAAACCGTGAGAACCGAACCGTCAGTCTAAAAATGAATAATCCAGAGTCAATTGCAACATCGGGAACACAAATACATAACAAAGTACGACGCAGAAAAGAAAACACGAAACAGACAGAAAAAGTAATACAATCCAAATTTTCGAGCACCCCTTGAACCAGTTTTCTAAATTATTTATTGCCATTTTCTTTCCTTTCAAGATTGTGGTCGTATACGCGTGGAGCTAGTGGTCTACCAGTTTTAGGTTTTTAGGTTTAGTATACTATAGGAAAACAGGACAGGTAAAGGGGAAGTTTTGGTGACCATTAACCGGTTTAACACTACCGCTGGTTTTTGCTAGTGACGGTACCAAGTCCGGCTGTCCCGATTTCCTATCGTTGTTTACGTTTGTCTTTTGTCTTAGTTGTGTTTTTCCAGTGTATTTCCCTGGCAGATTGTAGCACGTAATTGTAATTTTCAGCCATTGTAGATGTCTCCTATTATCCCTGTTATTACATTTATTCAGATAACTGCTAATGATTATCAGAATGTATTTTAAGTAACACATGCTAACCAGTAGTTTTAACTAGGATTTAAAATTAATTTCGTAGGAAACTGGACAATTGTTAGATGGAAATAACAGTCCTCCCACATGAACCTCTTGTTGATGAAAGACTTGCACTAACCATAACAGGATTAAAACCAAACACAGAGGTAACGGTCAAAGCATCTGTAACTGAAGGAAAAGCCAGTTTCTCTTCTTGTGCTTGTTTTATATCTGATAATGACGGTAACATCTACATACATCAACAACCATCCCTTTCCGGAACATACACAGGTACGTGTAAATAGATATCTTATATTTATATTTTTTCTCTTACATATATTTATATTTTTTCTCTTAATATGATAAAAGAAATCCACTAGATTCACCTATTTTTCATGTTTCCGGGTAGAATTAAGAAATACGTTTCTACTGCCTAGGGAAAAGCTTCTTCTAAGTCGGTAATTGGTTGAAACCGAATTGCCGTCTTCTGAATTCAGCATTGCCACGTCATGAAAAATGCGACGATGCCTGGTGACATCACGTTCAATTAACACAATTATTTCGGTTGTCAAGTTTCGCGTTGAAATCATTCAACGGCTACATTTCATGAGATAAACCATCGATTTTAAAATTAAGCTACTGGTGTAAAATGTTGTTTCTCACTCGACACAAGTGTGGAATCTAAATATAAATATACATACATGTATTAAAAAATAATATAACAAACAAAAACATGCAAAATCCCCATTGTACTCGATCTCAACAGAAACACACAATGTGGTATATTTAAAGACTTTCAGTTTGAACCATGTGAATAGCACGAATATATATATACTGTGCATATTTCAACCAGATTTCAACACTATCCCAGCCTTTATCAAAGCAAAAAATCACATTAAAAAAATCAGTCAACTACGTTTCTGAAACTGAAGGCATGACCTCAGCTCTAATGATTTGAAAAAAAAACTGTCGGTGTTTGATCGGTACTTTTTCCTTAAAAAGGCCAAAATAGCTAATGGTGTTGTATATTTTGTTGTTGTTAACTAGCGTCTTGTCACCCTTTAAAAAACACAATATCACACTTAATATAGATTGTAACTGTCTTTTTATTTCTAATCGAATTCAAGATTTTGATACTTTGAACATGCTTGATTCTATGGGACTATTTTGGAGTATGATACAAGACCCATGCCAAGAAAAGGGGATGAGATACATAAAACGTGACGTCACAACACCACAGCTGATTACTCTGTCTGTGTATGATGGGCATCACTCTTCTGACGATTGTTATGAACGCTTAGATATAATCATTTCTAAAGAAGTGCGGAGATGGTTCAAGGCTAAATCCGTCACCAGAAAGGAAATTAGACATGGAAAACTAAGGGGCACATTGTTCATCCCTGAAGGCAAGTACATGGTTCTTATTTTGTAGCCGTCAAGTCTAATACTTTCAGCATGAGAATGGCGCTTTTGACGATGAAATCATGTTCTCAGGCCTTAGTTTCACGTTCTCAGTGTAACAAAAAAAAATGAATTTCTATTTTTTAATTAATTTTTATTCCGAAGCTGAATAATCGGAATTTTTTGAAAGAAACTGAATTTGTATGGATATTTAGGGAAACAATGTTTTCTAAGGAATAAAACTAATTCGGTCTCTTTCAAATAAGATGTCCTTTGCAAATTTCAAGTAGGTCGAAGTTTAAAATCTGTATTCTCAATTTTTCGCTCATGCTAACCTCAGCAATCTCACATTTATCATAAGACGAACCTTGACGTTTTTGTAATGTCTATAATTTGCAGTTGTCTTATAAATCCAAAATATTTGTGTATTTACAATCGCTGTCATCCGTTGCCTTTCAAACAGACTAATATAAGACAATCGCATCATATAAACAACAACAGGGCATCATCCAGTCATTTGCAAGAAAAACTTGGCATAGTAAACAACAAAATACCGAAGTTACTGTATAATTCAATTTCTGCATATTCGTATTTCGACAACTTATGTCTCATCAGTGTAGACCAAACAGAAACATTTGGAAGTCCATTAACTGAAAAACGTGTAAAAGTTGATAGAGCACAAATAAAGTCGTGAGATGTGGGTACTTTTAACAAGGCATTAGTAGTCCGCGTATAAAAATAAAATGCCCAAATTTGAAAGTATTACATAGTTTATTCATAAGAGACATTTTCACAAGAACAAATACACTAAACTGTGATATAAAAAAACACGCATCTTTCTAACAAATAATTCAAAAATAGAATATAAATAGTTTTTAGCTTAAAGTTACTGACAAACTGAGCGATTTCCTTTCCAATAGGTCAAGGACCTTTTCCAGGCGTAATTGATATGTTTGGTTCAGCTGGCGGATTGATTGAAACACGTGCATCTCTTCTTGCATCCAGAGGATTCGTGTCGTACTCGTTAGCTTACTTTGCATATGAAGATCTACCGCAAACTTTAACGGATGTTAGTTTTCAATACTTACAGGTTTGTATTCTTACAAGCTTTTATTTAGGATAATCAAATATTGGGGAACAGAAATTTTCAATTTTTACGCATGAGGTATTCGTATCGAATATTGTGGCCCCTGATGTTAGAAAACATCATGTATATTGATATTTAATCTATAGGATGAAAACCTGTCACATGATATTCAATTAAAAATCGAATTGACTTGCTTTCATTTTCACTTTTATTTCTCAGGTCTGCTTAAAAACGATATTGACTCGCCAAATCTATTTTGAGAATCTATTTAAATAGCCAATGAAAAACAGATTTACACGGAGTCACGAGACTTTCGGCCAATCAGAAAGGCTTTATTGTAAGTATGTTCGCGACGCCCAACATAACAAACTGACCTCAAAATCGCGTTGGGCTAGCAGCAGACGTTTGTTGAACTGTGTTCACATTAGAATCATTTTGCAACAGGTAGACGGCTATTTACAAATACCCGGAAGGTGATCGAAATTAAGATAATGCGATACACAATCGGGGTATGCGTTTTAGCAGTTCTACAATTTTCACCTCAATTTCTAGACCTTCTTTAGTTAACACAGGGAATCAGACTGAGTCGTATAGTGTAGTAACACAATGAAGGTGTTGTTCATTTATTATTTCCCTAAAAGACTTTAAAGACGCATTTTCAAATTCTCATGATATACAAAATGTAATATGTCATGAAAAAATCTAAACTTTGAAAAAAGACGTGTACACATGTTGCAGAATCGAGTGATTTTCATTACATGTTATATAAAATCAATGAAAAATGTCATGAACATAAAATAATGTACTGATATCTGCCTAATGTATTCATCTTTGTATGAAGAAATCGGAAAGCACAACGAAAAGTAAAAACAATTGTATAACTACCGTTGACGATGTTACAAGATATGTTTTCCTGCAAGAAAATTGTTGAAAAACCTTACAATTACCAAGTAAGCTGATCATTATGTAACAAAACAAATTATGGGTCTTTTGTATCGGTACATGTATGTATGAGACCTCAAATTCTTATATTAACCTCTGTCTCCGGCGTCGGTCAATATCAATTTTTAGGTTTATTAAAACTCATATCTACCTCTACAAACGACCATAATTATATATTTTGCCTCATTTTATTAAAAAGATTCGAAAGAGTATATCGATGTGGCGAATGGACACCCTAAAATTATTCAAAGTAAAATAAAACAACGGCAGTAGAATACCGAAGAAACAAAGGAATGAAATTTACAAAAATCGAAATCCAAAAACATGACCAAAACGAGAACACAGAAAACAATGACGTTAGACACAGAAAACAATTACATTAGACAGATACAAAGCACAGAAATGGAAATCACAACATTCAAAACAAAAGCATAAAATCATTTTAGATAAATGTACATACGAACTTGCAAATACACCCTTGTTTACAATTTATTATATGTGATTTTCTAGGGAGTCAGAGTGTAGGGTTGTTTTTTTCTTATGAAATTGAAGGAATAAAAAATCCTGGAGCCTTTACGATTAAACAAGGAAATATTAGAACTTATACTGCAATTTGGTTATTTTAGCACGTATAATGGGGTACGTATAAAGATGAAGTTTATGGACTACTAGCAGTATAAACCATTTAAAACAATCAGTTTATGGCCATTGTGACAACCTTATATGCATCAATAGTTTACTGTATGACGTCAACACTCATTCTTTATTCCTATTTCACCAGCCCAGTAGTCAGTACTTTGGTGCTGACCCGAAAGCTGATTCTATTTTGAGCATTACCGTATCTATTTTTTGTTGTTGTAAATTTTGTTGAAAACTAAGGAGTATCTCCCTCATACAAAGCTCTGTCCTTAGCTGATTTTGGCTTTACATTTAGATCACACTGATTATTTCTTCCCTATCAATTTTTAAACATCTTCGAATTTATGGTATTCCAAACGTTTAGATTTTATTTGCACTGAAGAGACATAAGTTATCGAAATGCGCATATGCAGAATTTAAATTTACAGTAAGTTCGGTATTTAGTTATTAATCAATTTAAAATGATAATTTTGATAAAGAATAAATATTGCAATTTATTTAATCATTTACTACTTTTGTTATTTACAAATATAATTCAATCATTTCATATCAATTTGATGAGACATAAGTTGTCGAAATGCGCATATGCAGAAAGTAAATGCACAGTAACTTCGGTATTTAGCTATTTGTTACCACTGGGTCGATGCCACTGCTGGTGGACTGTTAGTCCCCGAGGGTATTCACCAGCCCAGTAGTCAGTACTTCGGTGCTGACCCGAAAGCCGATTATTTTTGAAACCTTCCAATATCTAAAATTTTGTAAATTTTATTGAAATCTAAGGAGTATCTCCCTCATGCAAAGCTCTGTCCTTAGCTGATTTTGGCTTTAAATTTTGATCACTTTGGTTATTTGTTATCTATCAGTTTTTAAACATCTTTGAGTTTATGGTCTTCCAAACGTTTAGATTTTATCTGCACTGATGAGACATTAGTTGTCGAAATGCGCATATGCAGAAAGTAAATTCACAGTAACTTCGGTATTTAGCTATTCGTGCAATAGTATTCATATTTCATTGTAATGAATTTTTTTCGTGTTAAGTTCACTTTCGCAACAGTTAACAGGTACAAATGTAGTTGATATCAAGCTGATAGAAACAGTGAGGTACAATTTTGGTAATTGTTTAAACATTTGAATATTTTTAACCATTCAAAATAAAGTTACTTATATTTTAAAGATTGCAGTATGAAAACAATATACATGTACAGTCTTAAAGATGATATTTATGTGTATTCTGCATGAAAAAGACTGAAATGGTTGATGAAGCTCGCATTGCCCCTGTTTCTAAGCTTCATACAAATAAATCTCGTATTTGAAGACACTACACGTATATTGTTTAAGGAGAAGGTTTGAGGTTATTTCCTCGATATTGAACAAAGGTTAACATTTAACTCTAAAGAAAAAAAAAATCATGTGATCATCTACTCTGAAACGAGGTGAGCAAATACAACCAAACTTTATAAGAATGATGTTTTGGAGGTTTTTCGCAAAAATTGCTTATTTAATTCTGACCCGATACAACATGACCATCAGAACGGAACTTAGATTAACATTTGACCCTATGGGAAATCATCATTTTCATCAATTGAAATTATTGAAACAAGTTTAACTAAAATGTACAGGAATAATGTATGGAGAGTCCTTTTCAAAGAACCCTCATCTAGGTCTAAACCGACAACAGCCATGCCTGCCAGTAGAGAACATTTGGCCCAAAAAGACGTAAGTAGGATCCGGCGCAAAACATTGCTGCTAGCTCATGAAATAGCTAAACATTGACTCTTACACAATTTACTCTTACACAAAAACATTGAAACCAAAGAAGCAAATTCAACCAAATTTTAAAGGAATGGTGTATAGAATGTTTTTTTACAAGAAGTGCTTGTTATGTTCCGATTCGATAAAAAAACATGGTTGCCAGCATGGGATATAATTTGATATTGGCCAATGTTGAATTTGGAAAAACATTTGAAACTTGTGAAGCAAATTAGTTAAAGTATCCAAAAAATGGTATGTATTGAAAGTCCTTTATAAAGATTTGCCCTTTTGCAATCTGACACAAATCATGGTTGGCATTTGGAGAAAATTACTTTACCTGGACCCGATAGGAAACACATTATTTTCAGTGATCAACATAGGCATAGCTTAGATATTAAGATATTGGAATCATTTTGTCAGGTAAGCGATACAGACTCAGTCTTTGATCCTCTAGTTTTGTATTCGAGTATGAACTCCCAAAATGTCCAATTGAAAAAATATTTCAGTGTGATCTTACATATTTGTTTACGTCTAAACTGTATTTATATAATAATGTTGTGTTTTACATTGACTCTGCAAAAATAGTAGGCAAGGTGATGGCCTATAGTGCACGACCTGATATAACTCCTGTCTCAAAATTACAATTGACGATAATAACAAGCATTTATTTTTCTTTAAAGGACTCGGTTAATTGGTTCAGTAGCCACAAGATGGTTAGCAAAGAAGGTATTGGGATAATCGGAGTATCAAAAGGTGGTGAATTGGCGCTAATGTTGAGTACTAAATGTCCACAAGCAAGTATTTAAGAAAGATATATAGTATCTATCCTTTGAAGTCGTTGTTAATCATAGTTCTACTGTCGAAAGGGTTAAACTTTAAAAGTTCAAGCTTTAGCGACTTGTAAATGACCGATGTCATTTCTCTAATTCTGAAACTAATGTCATTTTCATGATTTTTAGTTTCTACCTCGTCGTGAGCATCTAGAATCAATATTGTGACATTACTGAAAATAAAATTTACATTGTATGGAGATTAACAAAAACAAAGCTTTCATAGCTTTCTTTGTTTTTCCGACGTTGCCATTGTCCTTGGATTGTTCTTTTAAGACTGACAGTTCGGTTTTACTTACCTTCATAGGTGATTCAATATTAATAAACAAAACAAGCTTCGAGAAAACACTTGTTACATTGATATAGACTTAAATTAAGTGTATGTAAGGTATATTTTGCTATTTGAATATAAGTTCGTGACCTATTCAATATCCAATGAAATCGCGAGATCAATTTTTGCACATGTTTGTGAACATTTTGGTCTCTCATGGAAAGAAATTGACGAGAACAACATGAGAATTAGGAAAAAAAGTATCTGATGCGATTTAAATTACATCTACGATTTAGTAAAAATAATTCTTTTTTATTTGTGAATTGATGCGGACCTAAAAATAAGATATGGAATTTAGATCCGACAGCCTCAATCGCTGAGGTATCCGAAATAAGAGACAATACACCTATTAATTTGAATAAGTTTTCAGTATATTACATCAATTACAACAGCAGAGCAAAAGGTTACGACTAATTGAGTTAATATTTGTAGTTTATTAAAATGCAACATTGTAACATACTGGTTTCTTTTCTGGTTTCAAAAATAGCTAGACCAAATGGTACGGCTTTTGGCGATTGCTCGGGTAGAAAGGTTCATTCTGGAAATGTTGTGTTATAATTTTTCATATTAAATCCCTTCTTATTTTCAATTAGTATGAAAAAGAAAATAATTGGGATAAATGTCAAAGAGACAACATCCCATATCCAGGTTAAAACGACCCAAAACAAAGCTTCAATAGGTCACCGTACGGTCTTCAACACAGTGAGGAACCTCACATCATAGAGCAAGCCCTAAATGGCCCCAAAAAGGTAAAAAGGTGAATAAAGCAATGGAAACAAACCACATCCAATAACCCAAATATCAAGAAACTAAAATTTCATAAAAAGACAAGGATAAGCGAATGACCAACATATTCCTGACTTGGGACAGTCGCAAAAATTGCGGTGGGGTTACACTCGTTTTTTGGATCCAAACCCTCCCCTATGTGTGGTGAATGGCTAAAAATTAATACTCAAAAAGACTCTAAAAATCAAACTAAAAAAAGTCCAACTTATCAAGACGAGTACCTTAACATGAAGTACATAAAACATGAAGACAATACCCGGACAAATGCTCGCAGTTACTGATATTGATTGATATTATCCACCTTTACTACAATTTTGGTTTTGCAACTTTTACTTTCGTTAAATACAAAACATTTCATCCTCGAACAATTACGGATCCTGGACGACGCTATTTTTGCATTCATGACAACATGTTCCATGTTCCATGTGATACGCACGTGAAATCATGTCGCCATTCAAAGTAAAATAGGGGTCAACAGATTGGATGCTGTCAACCTTCAGAAAACCGGTGATGGTCGGTTTGAAAAAAATACAGTGAATTTTAATACTTAATACATTAATTTGATAAAAAAAAAATATACAATATATCAAATCAAAATCACATGAGGTACGCGCTGATTCAGTATGAACAAACGAAAAATATACAATTTGCAGTATGTTATTAGAAAATTGTTTGTCTGTATACATTACCTTGTATGTTTCTGGTACAATCTTTGTTTGAACATATGCTTGTGATGCACTCATTAAATCCATGAAAGCACAACAATAACAGCTGAACTCTATAAGTTCTAGTGAATAAGTAATGCAAATCAGTGATATCAAAAGATACTGCTAAAGGATGGAAATATTCCAATCTAATAGAAACACATAAATTCCAAAGTTCCAGTTAATTTTAGTGTAGCAGATGACTAATTCGACAACAAATGTCTCTAATTGCAAATTAAATTCAAATAACTAAATACCGAAGTTACTGTGAATTTACTTTCTGCATATGCGCATTTCGACAACTTATGTCTCATCAGTGCAGATAAAATCTAAACATTTGGAAGACCAGAAACTCAAAGATGTTTAAAAACTGATAGAGAACAAATAACCAATATGATCTAAATGTAAAGTCAAAATCAGCCAAGGACAGAGCTTTGCATGAGGGAGATACTCTTTAGTTTTCAACAAAATTTACAAAAAAATAGATATTGTAAGGTTTCAAATATAATCGGTTTTCGGGTCAGCACCGAAGTACTGACTACTGGGCTGGTAATAACCTCGGGGACTAACAGTCCACAAGCAGTGGCATCGATCCAGTGGTAACAAATAACTAAATACCGAAGTTACTGTGAATTTACTTTCTGCATATGCGCATTTCGACAACTTATGTCTCATCAGTGCAGATAAAATCTAAACATTTGGAAGACCAGAAACTCAAAGATGTTTAAAAACTGATAGAGAACAAATATTTGGAAGTCAAAACGTATGAAAGATGGCCGATAGTCAACAAAGCCAGATATTTTAAAAGCAACGCCACAAGATGCCCAAGAATCAAACTTCGCACGAGGAAGATACGTTGTTTTTTAATATTTTACGAAAGGATATGGAGTAAATGAATATGAGACCATAACACATATGCTAACTCCATCTGCAATAAATGAATAATTGTATAAATATTCCTAACTGATGATTTTGGTACTATTTAACAACGGCAGTAGAATACAGAAGGAACAAAGGAGTGAAATTTACAAAAATCGAAGTCCAAAGACTTTGCCAAAACGAGAACACAGAAAACAATGACGTTAGTCACGGAAAGCAATAACGTTAGATAGATACAAAGGACAGAAATAAAATTACAACATTCAAAACAAAGGCACTCACAGCGTGAACTCCAGTGAAACTGAGAGTGACATCAGGTGCTCCGGAAGGGTAAGCATGCCCGGCTTTGTTAACAGCACCCGTCACATGGTAAGTGATGCATATATGTTTTTGAAAGATCTGTAAGGTAGTTGATTGGTTAATGTCTTTAGCTAACCCTGAGACAAAACCACTTAAAAATCATGGTACATGTTACTTCTATAACCCTCAAACAGTACCAAATTAAATTTGAAGAGCTTTTGTAATCATCGAGTATTCAAACATGGACAAGGACAAATCGGTACTACAAATATAACTAACGGAGACAAAACTAAAATATAACAAGACAACACAAAAAACTAAACCACTCACATTGTGAACTCCCATGAAAATCGAGAGCGACATCAGGTGGTCTGGAATGATCAGTTCCCGAGCCAGCACCGAAGGGCCCAAATGTTGTGCTTGTGAGACCATCGGTGACTAGCAGTTCAACAGGAGAGGTATCGTCTCAGTGAAGAAAAACAGAACGATAGTTATTTTTAGATAAAAGCAGGAGTCAACATTAACGGACCACCCTTTTGCTCTAGCAGTCCTCTGTTTCCATTTACAGATTATGTAGAGTAAGTAAGACTTATTTTATACAGCTCAAAAATTCTGCTTCGTTTTATGGTGTGGCGCAGGCGTCGTCGTCGGCATCTGCGGACAGCATAAATTTGGGTTAAGTGGATGGATGATTTTCAAATTTTAATATTAATATAATAATCATTGACAAATCATGGGTGTGATATTCCTGGTTCTTGGCCCATCCGTCTTAGACCCGATCTTAGAAGTCTCAAATTAATTCTGTTCAGAAATCACCACGAGGCATATAATACTGTACTGTAGGAATTGACAAAAGTATAAGCTTTTCAAAAAAGCTTGCCAGACCATAGGCGAATAAATAGTAAATGAATAACAAAAAGGATATCATTTTCATTATTTCATAAAGTTTTTTGAGTAAGTGTCTGGCTGTTGATGCACTTTTCAAACCAGTTAGTTATCTTAGATAATTTACTCTTTAACTGTTTTTGTGAACATCAGTATGTCAAAAGGCATATAACCCAAAATTGGGTACAACATGAATTTTGTTGAACAAATCGCATGCATAAAGAAATATTTGCCGAACTGTGGCATATAACATGTTCTTTTTGAACTAAAGCCTTAGAAGCTATTTGTCTGTAATATTGTCATGTGTATTCACCCCATTTTTTAAAGAACAATTCTTTGCAACCACCAAATTTGGCACGATGTGTCCAAGATTTGGTTGATTTTTACCCTTTTTAGGTTGACATTAACCAATAAATCATAAAACAACACAGGTTTATTGCTTTTTGACAACTGATGCCATGGTAACCAATTTTTTGCAGTTTTTGACAATTTCTGAAACCATAAAATAAGCCATTTTCAAACCTTTATTTACACATGAAAGTAAAGAAATTTTTAATGTACTTTTTGTATGTTTACATTAAATCCTTATCAGCAAGTTTCAAAAAAGTTTTAGAAGATAACTTTAATACCAAGTTAGAACGAGCCAACTAAAAAACACAGAAATTGATCAATTCTTTCGCAAAAATTGCATCAAATTCATGCATTTTTGTAAGTTTTGACCAATTTTTAACAGAATTATTATTAAAAACCAGCGATAAGCATACTTATCATGGGTATTTTGACATACACCAATGCCTCATTGCTCAATGTATATAAGAATATCAGTGATGAATCGGATAATCAATGCTGAAACTTGCAACCGTAGCAACTTGCCAAAAAGTATGGTTTTTGTCTAATGTTGTATAACCCTAATTGGGTATTTATTGTATTTACCACGTGTCAGTACATATAAAAAAACGATGTACATCATTTATCTGTAGAATTAACACTTCAAAAGAATATGACCTTGATATGACATGAAGCTAATGGGCAGCTAAGTCAAGTTCATTTATCTGCACCGGTTTGACCTGCATTGATGAGGCATAAGTTGTCGAAATGTGCATATCCAGGAAATAATTTAACAGTCAACTTTGGTATTTTGTTATTTAAAAGTTTGATTGTTTTCTGAAATATATGACATTGAAATCATGGCCTCTGAACTTGGAATAATTTCAAGGTCATAGCAAGTAAAAAGGATCTTGTTTGGCAGATATGCTGAACAGTTGTTTCAAAATACAAAAATACCGAAGTTGCAGAAAAACAGTAAATTTCATTATGCTGTACACGAGCCTCAAGGAGTAACCTCTAATCAGCAGCATTAAAATCAAACAACAAGGAAAGCCACAATGCAAAAGTAGTCAAAAAAGAAGTACTCATTACCAAAAAACCCATCAAAATAGGAAGTCCGAACCAGCACCAAAGACATCAACCGAGTGCCATACAGGGAGTGAAGCCTTAGTATTATTGAGGGGTTTGAATTTTTACATAAACAGGTAATTTCTATAAAATGCAAGGTAAATTTTTCATGTCAGACAAGTCTGACTTTTGGGCTGGTGAATACCCTCGGGGACTTCTGGTTCAACAGCAGTGGCATTGACCCAATGGTTTCAAAATACAAAAATACCAAAGCTGCAGAAGAAAACAGTAAATTTCGTTTTGCTGTACACAAGTCTAAAGGAGTAACCTCTCATCAGCAGCATTAAAATCTAACAACACGCAAAGCCACAATCCAAAAGTAGTAAAAAAAGTACTCATTACCAAAAAAAAAACTATCGAAATAGGAAGTCCAAACCAGCACCAATGATATTCACCGAGTGCCATACAGGGAATGAAGTCTTAGTATTTTTGAGGGGTTTGAATTTCAACAAAAAACAGTAATATTTCTAGAAAACCCTAGGTAAATTTTTCTTTTCATGTCAGACAAGTCTGACTATTGCGCTGGTGAATACCCTCGGGGACTTCTGGTCCACCAGCGGTGGCATCGACCCAATGGTTTCAAAATACAAAAATACCGAAGTTGCAGAAAAAAACAGTAAATTTCGTTACGATGTACACGAGCCTCAAGAGCAGCATTAAAATCAAACAACACGGAAAGCCACAAATTTGATTCTAGCTATATCATTTTCATAGTAAAAGGCTAACGCACAAAAATGTCATTTTTTGACAAATTGCTATGGATATTTTATCTACATTCAACAAATTAACTTTGGTCTACGTTAAAAAATTATTGAATGGAATTATATGTCATTCTGATTCAGTCTAAAAACTTAAAAAAGAAGCATAAATTTTGAATATTTTTTTTTCTTATAAATTTGTCAATTTCCAATTATTTTCAGTAGCTCCATTCTGACTTCATATATATGGCTAGTTTAGAAGCTCTTTTGGAATTTGCCATTAAAACTTCAAATGAAGCATATAAAAGGTTAAAATGAATTTCCTTCATTTTCCTTGATAAGTACAGTTTTGAAAATGGCATATATTTGGTCTCAGTGATGGTCCAAAAATGGTCGGATCGGTTACTATGACAACGGGTGTCAAGAATAATGAATAAGTGCTGTTTTATTTTTATTTATTGTACAAATCAACCTATAAAATGTGTGATAGGTCATGCCGGACCTAAATATTATTTTGTTGTCCTCAGAGAAAACTACTCTCAATTATCTTTCCTAATACACAGCTTTAGCATCTATCTGTAAATCAAAGAAGCTGATTGATATTTTCAATGTGGTTTTATTCTAGGTCAAGTTCAGTGTTGACAGCTTTGGTCGTAATATAGCGGATCACCAGAAGCTGTATCAAATCCAAAGTCAATCCAGCTGGCGGGATTGACAATAAAAAACCCTTAATTGCCAAACTGCTTCATAGAAATTTGAAGACCTTAATATGAGAGAATAACGATCATGATCATGCATTAAGTATTGATTTGCAGTAGAAAAAAATACGTTGTCAAATCATTGCTAAAGACAGAGCTTCATTCGATTTCTTCATTCAATTTCTTCTAGATGAAATCCTATAATTCATTTTTTACCAAAAACAAAGAAATTAAAGATCCCCCAGACACATACTACATAATTTGAAGTGTTTTATAAAAGGACTGTAGTTACATGATAACATATAGATATTTCATTTCTACCTATGATCAATTTTCTATGTCATTTGTTTCATTTATACCAATCACATTCCGAAGTTACTGTGAATTTAGATTCTGCATATGGCATTTCGACAACTTATGTCTCTACAGTGCACCTTTGGGAAAAATCCATTCACCGAAAAATGTATAACAGCTGAAAGAGAGCAAATCACCAAAAGTATCTAAATAGAAAAGATAAAACCAACTAAGCACAGAGCTATGCAAGAGGAAGATGCTCCTTAGTTTTCATAAAAAATTTCTCGAATTTAGATATTGCAATTTTCCAAATGAATCGGTTTTCCAGACAACACTGCAGTACTTGCTACTTGGTCGGTGAATACCCTCAGAGACTTACAGTCCACCAACAGTGGCATCGGCCCAGTGGTAATAAATAACAAAAATCCGAAGTTACTGTGATTTTAGTTTCAGCATATGGCCGTTATGTCTCTTAACTGCGAATCAAATCACAACATTTGTGAATTCAGAAACCAAAATATATGTAAAAACAGAAAAAGAAAAAAATTAAAAGGTCAATTGTTCAGAGAACAATTGCAAGGTCTTTCACCA
>MJUU01012165.1:18651-37739 GCA_002080025.1 Modiolus philippinarum | reverse complement strand
GAGTCAATTGTGAAAAATGAAACTGAAAGAACTAAATATACGGACATAAACATGAAATCATAAGAGACTACTAGCAGTTAACTGACATGCCAGCTCCAGACCCATTGCCAACTGACAAAGTAAGTTAGGTACTCTCAGTATACAGCTTCCAACAAGATCCCTTCCTGTGAGGAGTTTAGCATAATGATTTCATGCATATACCGGAATACATAACCCGTGTCCATGCAATACAGATTTTAGAAATTTAGAATGTGTTTAGTTAAAATGCAAAGACCCTATCAAAAAATCAATATTAATACCAAAGAAGGCCATACGTAATGACTTGACGACAATACCGTAATTGTAACCCTTATAAATTAGACGATTTAAAGGTTTTATAAGTTTGTTAGGCAAGTTTAAGTATTTTTTAAGTCTTATGTCAAACATTACCGTAAATTAAGGATGTGAAATACCAGCCTTGATTAGATGTTTACAGGTTGCTTTGTATTTATGAACTAACTTTTTATATCGATGATAAAATTTAGTATAGGTTTTAACTAGTTTATGATAACGAAAACCCTGATGTAATAGTTTTTCAGTTATGAAAAGATTCCGTTCATTACAATCGCAAACGTTATTACATACTCGAGCAAATCGAACAAGTTGAGATATGTAAACACCATATGATGGCGCTAATGGAACATCGCCATCCAGAAATGGATAATTAACTATGGGAAGAGAAAAATCGTCCCTTTGACTATTAATGCTTAACTTTGAAAATATATTATATATTCTGTATATACATTGCATGTTTTTTTGAAATCATTAAAATGTTATCATAAAAATGAAAATTAGGGGTCATCGTTGAAATAAAGTAGAGAAGAAATTAAAATGTTTATTTTTCTAGTTATATATATTTCAAATTCTTTTGTCAAATTATCACTTGCGGATTTCTGACCCATAGAATAAAAAGTTATTTTTACAAAAATTTATAATTTACCGGTTATAATCTAATTGTAGATTCAAGCCTGTATTTTCATTTCATTTTCATTAATAACCTTGTTGCATTCAAAGATATTCAAATTTGATTGGAAATACAAATACAAAATCTATATACGTACCAAAATTCATGAACAAAATACTAAACGCTACGGAGGTATAAAAAAACCCAAGAATTGTATAAAAAGTTGATATGCAAATTTTCACATATATTTATTATTACATTTCAAATGACATTTCCCTATCAGTTCAGCTTATTTAATAGGGTTGTTTCAGTTTCAATGGTCTTATCAAGTTTTATGTACGGAGGGTTTTTGGCAACATCAGCTTCAGTCATGCCAACAACAAAAGTATGATTTATTTTGCTTAAGCAATGTTTATTTTTGAAGAGTTTAGGCTTAAAATTCAATTTAAGGTTGCTATTAAACAATTATTTAAAAAAAAAGTTAGAGATATTTATAGTTGTTAAGTTCTGAAAGAGCCCTAAGTTTTTTGAGTCAAATATTTGAAATGACAGACCTTTAAAACAAACACCAACTTTTAAAACTTGTTGAATAAAGACAAAAGATAATTCATTTTGAAAGGTAAACCACACGAAATAGCACGAAACAATTTGCAGTTTATAATCAGATTTGTTGCAGTTTTATTGCTAACTTTAATTGCGAAGGAAAAGATTACAGGAAACACCCGCAAGGGACGAAAATCACAATTACATGTCACAATTCACATGGAAACTACACAAGAAAAAACATCAGTAAAAAGATAAGAAAAACGTAAACAACAATATGAACTCGGAAAAATTTTCAATTATTCAGTAAATGGCCTTTGACCCCATTTTAAATGAACTGTGACTATATTGAACTACGACATCGTTATTTTCGATGTTCCATGGTATCCTTTTTCTAAAATTCCAAAAACAGGATATCAGTAAACACCTACAATGGCCGAAAACTACAATCACATGCCACAATTTACAAGCGAAATTCTAAGAATTCTAAGAATGAATAATGCAGGTGATCATCACTTGGGCAACCTGCTATTATGGGGTTCCACTTTTGTTGTGTGTTTGAGTTACATCCCTTTGTAATGACGCCATAACTTTCGATCGCGGGATTTCTGAGTACTACAATACGTAATTTTGAAAATTAACCATGAAACACACCAGAAAAATCATCTATTACAACGTTGGCCACAATTGAGACGGAAAGTAGGTGTATAGTTTGTCTCACCCACGGGTAAGACAGAAACATGGCATCCGGGTTTTTGTTGAATAGAAAGTATTATAGATAGGGTGAGAAAAACCGAGTTCAAAACAAAATTAAGAGATATTATATCCCATACGAGGAAAACACGTTTTTAACTCTCTCTCTTCCGAAAACATTATTCTCAATCAATTATTCTTTGCTGGAGTTTTATTTTCCCGAAGGTACTGCTACGTGGTAGCTTAAAATCAGCATCATGAATAACAAATTTATAAAGACCAACATGCCAGCTAGGACGTCTCCAGGACTAACAAGGTCCTCTCTCAAGGAAATGAGTGCAGTCGCAAGTATGTTCCAAAATCAAGTTTGAAGAATAACACTGATATGACTTATGTTCAACCAGGGGGTAATGATTATTTAAAAAATCCTGATTTTATTCATGTGACTAAACCATGCTCAGTCAAACTTTCTGACGTTCTTTTATTTCTAAACAATCTAGAACACACTCCAACAATTTTTACTCCCATGTCAAAAACTGGTAAAAAACTAGATGCAAAACATGTGATATAGAAACATGTGAATTTCGAAGAGGTTACTTTTAAAATCTCACCTTATTTCAATGATCAATCAAAACCTATAGTATTCTACTGCTATACAAAGACCATAAGCAGGAGAATTTTTAATTACAAAAGGCATTGCAGGACCTAGATATGAAGAATTATATGAAATCTTCTCTGTCGTGCGACTGTTCTGCCTCTCCTTTTTCAATCATATTGGACATGTCATTTTTGGCGATCTTAAGATCATTTAAAACGAATTCCTATATAGTCGGAAATTCTGAGAACCACAGTGTATTAATTGGAATTTAAATTTCAAGATCGTTATGGACGCTGTTGAAGATTACGCTAAAGCGTGGTTTAAACAACAACAACAGGAACTTGAGTCCTTGTCAAATTTGGTAAGATCCATTCGATTTTCAGTGCGCAGTCGTGTTAACAAACTACGCAGATGCGTTAACAGTTGACCTAAGTCTGTTTTTGACGATCATGAAGCAAATAAGTGCCTCTCTACATTTCATTTATGTTGTTGTACCTGCAGACAAAGCTTCTAATAATATCGTTTTGTGTATGTAAAGCATATTTTTACAACTGCCTCATCAAAGAACTAGACATTGACCACAAAACACCGAGTAGTTCCAATTACAGGTCATTCATGTCCTCCTTGAATATCCATACAAAAAAAAAAACAATCAAGACCTGCCATACCTTTATTCGGTACCAAAATTACACAAAAACCCATATAAGGAGAAATACATCACAGATTTTCATCTTTCTCAACTACTGAATTGTCAAATGAACTAAGATTTTTTTTTGCAGTCAAGAGACAGGCATCAAGCATTCTATTCATGAATATTCATGACACTATTCATGCCCGAAGTGACATTAATCACATGCGAATAATTAAAAAATCGAAGGATCTATTGGAAAATATTTAATCCCGTTCATTTTCTCAAATACATTCTCTCAAAACATTTGATTGTTCCACACTGTATACCACACTTCGTCATGATAAACTAAAATCACGAATCAAAAGTGTCATTCAAAAAGCCTTAGCCGATTCAAATAATTTGCTGTATTAGTTTATAACTCACATTTTTAAAAAAAACCAATTTAAAAGGTAAAGTATGCTACGATGAAAAACAGGTGTACTTTCTAATTGATAATATATGTGTCACATTTACAGGTGTTATATATCAACAGCAAGTTGGCATACCAATTGGCATTATTGTGTACCTCTACTTGCAGACTTGTTCCTACATTCTTACGAGACTGAATTTCTTTAGAGACTCGTAAAAGATTATAGAATAAAAGATGCTAGATCCTTCAATCTCACAGATAGATATATTGATGATGTTCTTTCCATCAATAATGCATCTTTTGCTGAATGGATCCCAGTAATATATCCACCAGAACTAGAGATAAAGGAAACGACAGAAACCACCAGATCTACATTTTTGGGGACTTACATCTCGAATTTTACGAAAATGGTCATCTCAGTACTAAAATATACGACAAAGGGGCGATTTCAATTTCAAAATTATCAATTTTTCTAACACGGACAGTAATACTCCAGCTTCTCCTGCTTACGGAGTGTATGTTTCGTAGCTGATTCTTTACGCGAGAGCTAGCGCAGATTATACAAACTTTCCCATTAGACAGTTATCTCAGTGACCTCCTTATCAATCAAGGCTTAAAAAATTCCGTCTTATACGATCATTGAAGTTCTTAAATATATATCAGTCCCTTGTGGACAAATCTGATGTTTTGGTTCAAACTCTGTTTCAAGATTCTTTCTTTACTAAATACTGGGATGATCATTTCTTTTAACTGTCTTCGACCTTTCAATGGCAATTACTGTTGAGTTGCTAATAGACACTACAGCAATGGAAGGGGAGGTTTGGCTAGCCATAAAACCGGTTAAACCCACAATTTCTTTTGATGTGCCTATATCAAGTCAGGACAATTGCGGTCGACAGTTTTGCTGTGGTTTCCACCTGATTTGTCTTTTTGTCTCCCGGACTTCAGCTCTTGACCACTTTGTTCGGTAATTTTGTTACCCCGTTTTGTAATTGATTGAAATTCAATAATGAAATAAAATTTGTTTTCTGTTCTTCGACCTTACTTTTGAGACGGCATGAAAAGGAATGGTGAAAAAAGATCAGCAGAAAAGGGTGCACTCGCCAAAAATTACAAGAAAAACAATTACTTAATTTTATACGACCGCAAAAAATTTGCGGTCGTAAAATGGTATGGCGTTGGCGTCGTCAACGTCTGTAGACAGCATAACTTTAGTTCTAGTAGACGGATTATTATCAAATTCTAGTATGAAGTGTCTTGGCACACGCATAAACTGAGGTTTTAATTTGAAGTTTCTGGCCCCGCCCGTAATAGAAAAAGGGACCAAAAAGGGGTGAAATTGGGTGTTTTCACATATTTGTCTATAAAATCTTTATTATTAATCGGCTTTTGATGAGGTTTCTTTCAGTGTGCTCCTGAGGAAATTTCCAATCAGTTGCGTGTCAACGAATTTCACGTAGCATGTACAGTCTCCGAGATAAATGGGGCCATACAGGGGCGAATTTTTCTTTTTTGTTCGATTTTGATGCAGTTTTTTTTCAGTGGAGTCCTTATGAAAAATTAACACAGCACTCTACTTTTAGATTTTTTGGTTATTTGTTTCCTATGAGGGGCCGAACCGGGCCAAAATTGCAAATTTGCAGATTACCTGAAATTATCGGATTTCGATGGGAATTTTTTTTTCTTTGAATTCCTCTTGATATAAGCTTTCGGTTGTGTGTCAACGGATTTGGCGTAGCTGTTACCGATTCCGAGCTGTAAGGGGTCAAAAGGGCCAAAACGGCAAATTTTCATATTACCTAAATTTTTTATTTTTCATCGGATTTCGTTGGATTTTTTTTCTTTGGATTCCTCTTGATATAAGCTTTCAGTTGTAAGTCAATTGATTTTGCGTAGCTCTTACCATTTCGTCGCTATAAGGGGTCAAAGGGGCCAAATTTGCATTTTTTCTAAAAATGTGAAAATCAGATTTCGATGGGTATTTTCCTTGGATTCCTCTTGATATAAGCTTTCAGTAGTATGTTAATGAATTTGGCATAGCTCTTACCGTTTTCGAGCTATAAGGGGTCAAAGAGGAACCATAAGGAGTTATAAGGGCTAATTTTCATTTTCCCTAGTTTCTAGGCCCTATTCTTTATGGAAATTGTTATGTTTTTGGATCGGGTACCAATAATGAATTGATTTTATGAACAAATAATGCAAATTTTTTTCCGATCATCATTGAAATCAGTAAAATGTCTGTGACTACTGTTTCGAAAAATGTATCTCATTAGCCGGCAACGATTAAAGTTTGTCATAACAAATAATCAAGGAGTGAATACAAATTGGTCTTATACAGCAATAATTTTAGTTCTTTCACCCCTATAAGAAAATATATTGAGGATCATATTAAGTGAACGTTTGTTGATTAAAAATATTTCACCAGTTTATGCTACATCAGAATACATTTCAATCTCAACAGCACTTCCGTTCTTTTATTTATGTAGTTGTCGGTCCTTTAAGTGTAGTTTTACATTTTCATTGTAGCAGACGCTAAGTTGTTTTCATTGTTTTCATTGTACGGTTGACAATTTTCACAATCATTTGAGCATCAAAAAGTTTTAAAGCTTAATGTCGTTTCCTTTCGAAAGTTTTCAATCAAAAATATCAATATACAGTATCACATTATTCAGGTGTCAAAATCAAGGAAAGGGATATCGTAACTAAAAGGTGAGACATTAAATTATTCATTGTAATTTCACCTTCAATGAGTTCCCTGGAGGTGTTGAATGGACATATTTTCTATCAAGAATTGCATGCATGTGTGTTACCGAATGTATTTGGTAGCAACTTGTCGCCTTCTTTATTTACGTTACCATGGCATCTGCGTAATTGAAACTTGCTCAAGCTGGATCGAATTCACCCGATGTTTGCCGAATGTTGAACGGGTTGCCATAGGTATTAATGTTAACGTGTTAGTAACCGTTATTATTAATGTTGGTGTAGGATGTGCATTCGGCATAATCATTTTATCTATTTGTTGACATTATTTGTGCCTTCGGAACGACATTTACTTTCATAATCATTTACTTACATATACGAAACTACATGTTTCATGTTCGAAACTACAAACCAGTTTTCTGTTTGGTGATACAGTCATGCCTTCGGCGCGAAACAAAATGCTAGATTTTTAATACAATTATACCATCACATTCTGTTCGTTTCGTTGACATTTACGTTCATAATTATTTATTTGCACATACGAAACTGCCTGCTTCATTTTCGAGAAAACAGACCAGTTTTTTGTATGGTGATTCGGTCGTGACTTCGGTACGAAACATAATGTTTAATTTTTAATATCATTATATCCAATTGCGAAACAATGGATATACCATTAGTTCCGAAAACTTCCGAATCAAAGAGTTTACAACCATGTTCGCTTGGCTCAAGGCGTGGTTGGTAAAAAGACATTAAAATTATCTCCACTTTTGAAAGCATAAGACTAGAGAGGTCAAAAAGTTCGACAGAAATACCAAAAAGGAAATGATATGAAAACTTGGCTTTACAGAAACACATAAAAAGCGTAGCCTGGGATCCTGACCCATGCTGACTACCGCGAGGTTGGGATAGGTTCGACCAGGCTAATAAAAAGCGGGACCATAATTAACGCAACACCGACGTTACTTTGAATTTAGTTTCTGCATATGCACATTTCGACAACTTATGTCTCTTCAGTGCAGTTTAAGTCAAAACATCTGGAAATCAATTAACCGAAATATGTGTAAAAGCTGATAGAAAACAAATTACAAATATGATCTAAAATGGAAAGCCAAAATCAGCTAAGGACAGAGCTATGCAAGTAGGAGATACTCCTTAGTTTTTTTTCGTAGTAAATTTAGATATGATAATTGCAAGTTTTAAATAAAATCGGTTTTCGGGCCAGCAACGAAGTATTGGTGAATGACCTCGGGGACTAACAGTCCACCAGCAGAGTCATTGGCTGAATGATAATAAATAACGCAACAGCGAAGTTACTATGAATCTAGTTTCTGCATATGCACATTTCGACAACTTATATCACTTCAGTGTAGATCAAGTCAAACAATTTGGTAATTCATTAACCGAAATATTTCTAAAAGCTGATAGATAAATAACCAATATGACCTAAATGTAAAGCCAATATCAGCTAAGGACAGAGTTATGCAAGAAGAGATACTCATTAGTTTTTAACAAAATTTTCGTAAATTTACGTCTACACGGATTTGACTATACCGATTTTGACTTTTTCCTAGACTGACTCACTTACAGTGTGACGGGTGCTGTTAACAGGACATGCTTACCCTTCCAGAACACCTGAAGTCACTCTCAGTTTCATTGCAGTTCGCGCTGTGAGTGCCTTGGTTTTGATTGTTGTGGGTTTTTCTGAGCTTTGTAGCTGTCTAACGTCGTTGTTTTCTGTGTTCTCGTTTTTGCCATTCATGTCTTCGGACTTCGATTTTTGAAAACACCATTCCTTTGTTCCTTCGGTATTCTACTGCCGTTGTTTTAGATATTGCAATTTTAAATATAATCGGCCAGCACCGAAGTAATAGCTACTGGGTCGGTAAATACTCTCGGGGACTAACAATCCTCCAGCAGAGGCATCGGCCCGGTGGTAATAAATAACGCAACACGGATGTTACTGTGAATTTAGTTACTGCATAAACCATGATATCGAAACCAAAGTCACACAAAAGTTTAAAATTAAACAAGCACCAACGACGCTATCAAGATAGCAAACTACCTAGACATTGCAATTTTATTTATTTTTTTTTCATATAATAAGGTACAGAGTATATGTGAATGTCAGTATGACAAATTTCTAGGAAGATGGTAAATATTAGCGAGTCTTCCAAAACGGACATTTCAGATAAAGCATATTTTATGTTGCTGAATCTGGTACATCCTCCAAAGATGGTACATAGCTTATTGCTTCAATCACACCTTCTTTATAAAACCCTTCAAGTGCTTTTAGACGGAAGAAATTCTGTAGAACTTTAATTGACTTTGTTCCTAGACTTCTTTCAACCGTTTCAACGTCTTTAGTTGTCCAATTTATGAGCCCCCAGAGTGCCGAGTGTTTTTTCTTTGTAACGATCACTTGCGGGGCTATTTTGAAATCCATCTTGTACATAACGTACATGCAGTCGACATATTTCAAGTCGGGGGATCTTCCAAATGCAATCATACCATAGCGTGCCCCCGAGTTATCTCCCTTATTAAACTTCCATTCTACTATTTTGTATTCCCATGATTCTTCACTGAATAAAATACCATCCATCTTCTTCCGTAAATCTTCGTCTATTCCTTAATAGAGAATTGAAAATAAGATATATGAATGTCAAATTCATTATGGTATAAATGCTCAGTAATGAGATTCCTCGTGAGGAATTCAATTTAAACAAAACAAAAAAGACGTAGTTGCTGGTACCATGGTGGATTGTTGGATGTGATTGTGGCTTTCGGTCATTGTAGGTGTTTCCTGTTATCTTTTCTACATTAATTGCTACATAAATATTGTTTTTCTTGTCTGATATTTGTTTTCTGCTCTGGCTTCTACTTGTGTCTTGACATATTATTTATCGGTAATTTCTTAAAATTTCGTTTGATCTACATGGATTGATAACGTCAGTATCACCGTACTGAACATCATAACGAAATTATCGGGTTACTGTGAAGACTTCGCATGCGCGTTGCTGTGCTTTAGCACTACTTGTCGTGTTCATGCGCCCATACGTTAAATGAAGAATGCATTTAAATAATGGCAAAAAACAGTATGTTAAACGTTTTAAAATAGATATTTCAGCTTATTTCAATTCATAATTTAGTTCTAGTTGACATAATTTGAATTACCGATAAAAGAAATATAGGACATTTTGTTCTTCATTTTTTTTTCGGAATAATGCATCTGGCGTTTTAGAACGGGCTCTCTTAATATTGGCTTTGATAAATGTGAAAAGATGTATAAAAAAGCCCGTATATAAATGTCGTATGTTCCATAATCAAGAACGAAGTAATATTCATTTTGATGTTTACAAAAAAAAAGAAATTTATTAAATACAATGAATTTTGACAGTTTGTGCTTTTCAAAATGAAACAAGTGGTTTATTTGTTCACACTAGCAGCAAAGTTTTTTGATTACTCTATAAAAATGATAACTAAAATAGATAGTTAATGCCGGTATATGAACTGCATATATCAATCATCAAAGATACGTTTTAGTATCATAAGATATATGGTACAACCCTCGCGATGCTGGATGTCCGCAGAGGAAAGGAATGCAATTAAGATGTTCCGGAGATCTAGGAGTTTATAAACATTTTCCTTCTTAAATCGTAATGCCTCATTTAGTGACATTAATAGTGACAAAATTTGGTTCCAATAGCAAAAGCTGAATGTGTTATCCCTAGGATTCACTGTTAAACTAAGCTCCTATTCGCGGCAATTTTTGATGAGACACAGACATCTTAAAGACATTTTAAAGGGACCACCTAAGGACTGTTATGAAGAAGTTTGGTGCTGATTGTCTCTCTGGCTTTAGAGGAGATAATCTTTCAGACGCTTTCCAATCGGTGGAATATTTAACTAGATTCCCCACACAATTTTCAAAGAGAACAACTTTTTGACTGTTGTGACCAAGTGTGACTGCAATTTGCCAAAAAGTTTCAGGGGAGATCCTAGAATGTGATTTCCCATAGGTCAAATGTTAACTAAGTTCCGCACTGACGGCAATCTTTGAAGAGTTGCACACTTGCTGTACACATTTTTCAAAGAGAACCATACAAGGACTAATTTGTGACCACGGCTGAGTAGTTCAAAAAAAGATCTTTGAATGTGTTTTCCAAAATGGTACAGTGTTAACTCAGTTTCAACTGGTGGCCAACTTTGATAAGGTACAGACTTGCTGGACACACCTTTTTAAAAGACACCAGAAAAGAATTTTTGTGACTGAGAAGACAACTTTTTGCTATCTTTAAGTTTGCTCCGTCTTCCTATCTCACTTTTGATTAGGGAATTGGTGTCAGCCTGTTGGCGTTTTCGTTTCACAGAGAAATTCTACTTGCAAATCCCTTAACACTGCGACTTTGCATTTTATATATTATTTATGTCTACATTGTAGTCAGGTTGGTTTCCCGATGAGATATTTTTTCCAGAAAATAATGAAAATCAATGTTTATTAAGGTCTTTCCCACTTTGGTGGAAAGACCTTCTTGTATTTCTTCTGATTATTATATTTTTTTCTTTTTTTTTCTTCCAACATTTGCAAAAAAGTCTTAAAAGATATCACTTTGATACTTGGTACCATTATTCAGAAATGGCTGGAATAGACCAGACTGACCCTGTAAACCCGATCGATTTTTAGTAACAGAGTTACATCATCAAACATGGTAAACCTTGTTAGCAGATAAACTCGGAAACCATAATAGATAGCTGATGAAGTGTAATTAGAAAAATGTTCGTTAGGTCATGACAAAAATCCATTACATCTGGTCTGAAATTGTCCGATGGACCATTCTGGAGTTATGCCCCCGCAAAATTTGATACTTTTTTAACAATGATTTTCTCCCAAACCGGAAGTGGTAGAGACATGAGACCTACACCACTGTTCTTGGTTCCCAGGGGCTATTTGAAAAGGTCAAGGTCAAAGGTCATCGATGACCTTTATTTTGACCTCTAGACTTGTTAGCGGATTAACTCGGAAACCGTAACAGATAGCTGATGAAATGTAACGGAGAAAATATGTGTCTTGTTGAGACCTACATTTGTTACATTGGGTCCAAAATCATTGGACCAACCGTTTTGGAGCTATGGGCCAAAAAACGATTTTCGATGTATAAATAAGGGGTTTTTGCCTATAGCTCAAATACCATTGAAGATACAAACATATATTCAGTACAAAAAATGTTTAGGTAGACTTGACCTTCAAAATGACGTCAAGGTCAAATGTTAAGGTCACATTGAAAAAAATGTATTTCACGTTAAAGAGTCTATAAATGAACATACTAAGCTTAGAATGTTGGTTTTTACCTATGAATCAATAATGAGAACATTCTGACGCAACTTTGGGAAAGACCTCTCAATTGTTCCTTGAACGATTGACATACTAGTTACATTTGAAGTTTTATTTTTGAAGAATTGCCCTTCAGACACTAAAAATAGTTGTTCCGAAATAAAAAAAAAACGTTGTTGACTACATTGTGCATATTAAATTCTTTAAAAGAAAATAAGATTATAAGGAAATAAGAATTTCTTTTTAAGTTGGCGAATCCAGATGGGGTTTCTGTCGTTGGAAGCCTCTTCCTCTGGAAATTTTTTGCTTAATTCCGTGCATGATTTAGGCAAATAATTACAAAACTGGACTGGAACACCCTTTTGCGAAGGCTAAATCCATCACTGTTTTATCCTATTTTTACTTACCACTGGGTCGATGAATGCCTCTGCTGGTGGACTATTAGTCCCCGAAGGTATTCCCCAACCCAGTAATCAGTACTTCGGTGCTAACCCGAAAACCGACTTTATTGAAACCTGTAATATCTAAATTTTACAAACTTTTGCTCAAAAGTGAGGAGTATCTCCCTCATGCACAGCTCTGTCATTAGCTGTATTTTGGCTTTTCTATTTAGACTCTTTTGGTTATTTGTTCTCTATCAGCTTTAACAAGTTTTCCAAATGTTTTGGTTTTATCTGCAGTGATGAGACATACGTTGTCGAAATGTGCAAATACATTAACAGTTACTTCGGTATTTTGTTAGTTATTATAAAGAACACTATTTCTTTCTTCTGATGTTACTGGGATATCAAAGCTCATAGATAAAGAAATACTAATTTTCTAAGTGCAACCATTAATGCCCTTTTTTATCTTTGTAATTCATAATTAATGTTACCAATGGATGCAATTTTTACATAGTTTGTAGAGTACGGATAATTAATAAAACGATTTTAGTGTGAACTATGTCTTTATACTTGTTTCAAATGATATTTAGGTGTTACTCATCGATTGAACAATATTTGTTTTCATGGACTTGGTAAGATACACTTGGTAAGATGTTTTCATGGACTTGGTAAGATACACTCGACTGGTAACTATGTTCAACTGGAATAAATTGAACTAAATAATGTTCAAATTTACAAATACAAGAATGTGGGTGCTGATCTAATAAAATTTGTAAGAAACATATTCAGTCCATATCTGACAAATATGGTATAAATAATCCTTTAATTTTTTATTCTGTTGATGCCACGTTCAATTCATGTCAGTTTAGCTGAAGGTTCCTTTCGTTGCGTTAAGGCCCTATCACACTATAACGCACAGCGACAACTATGAAAATATTTTCGTACACGCTGGTGGGCATTGTATAAGTTAGAGGCACGTTCGTAACACGTTAGAAAAACGTCGACACACGTTTGGATGCGTTTTTTAATATTTGGTGCGTCAGAAAATTTTGAGCATGCTCAAAATTTCACGCATTCGCCATCGTGTTGTTGATGTTAGACGAACGCTAAGGGTACGTTATACACAAAATGTGTTCGATATGTAGTAGTTTCTCGAAAGTTAATTTACACGTCCAAAGAACGCTAACCGAGCGTCCTTGTAACTAGGAGTAACGTATTAGCCGATCTTTTATTATTAAAACAATGATTAAAAAGCAAGACAACTATCCAAAAGAATGTAAATAGCTGCTTTATTTCACCATCAGACTTACATATTTTTTTGATAAATTTTGTAATTTTTGGGGACCTATCGTTTCTGCAAATATGTCGTATTATTCTATGACATTTCTATCCATTTCTACCTTTGCAAATGACATCAGCGTGAATATAATTTCCAACCGATCTGACGAAAGATTGTCAAAAACATTATACAGAAGTTCTGTGAATGTTGGACGACCGTTAAGTATGCGTTCTGTATTCGTCAAGTACGCTAGTAAAACGCGTTTGAAACGTCGTCACACTGTTACACGTTTTGTGAGCGTTGTAGACAAGTTATGGATAAGTTATCCGTGAGTTTTACATGTAGGTCGTTTATAGCCTAACATTATGAATGCGCCTAACATGAGAATTTCTTCAATTTCTTTGATCTCTTTGGCGTGCGCCAACGTCCTTACAAAAAAATCGCGAACGTCGGCACACGATGGCTAGAACGTTATAGTGCGACAGGGCCTTTACGTCAAGTATCGTCAAAATTTGAAATATCTCTGTCGAGATGGGCCATGTTCATCATAAGACCTATATTTTTACCAATACAATTAACTAAGCGAAAGCACAGTGTGAAAGAATTTACCTTCATAAGCTGACTGCAAGTGATCCAAATATGCTTTGATGTTGTCAAATGGAATTTTCTTTGACTTCATTACCTCACATCCTTCATGCCATTTATCAAACAGCTCTCCCTGTAATTCACGTTCTAGTTTTGTGGCATCATACTTGCACACCTGATGTAAAAGAAAAACACTAATCACCATATGTAGACTTCATGCTACGAAATGTACATTTCTTTGTCACAACTAAGCGTTTACTGTTTTCATACTCCAAAGCTAGGAATGTCCCTTTTGCACATTCATATAATTCTTATTTTCCTCCCTCAATTTTGTAATGCTGAAATTATCGTGATTAATGTCATAGAAATATAAAGACCAACAGGAAATTGTTTGCATTAATTATTATAGAAGTGTGGTTAAACAACCACTGTAGTATGATTGAATAGCCACTATAGTGTGATTAAATAACCACTATTTTAATGTTTTTGATGTCACTGATATCTAAATTCCTGATTTGAAAGATAAGTTGATTTCAGAATGTCCTAATTATGGATATATAGGTAATAAACTGGAAACAATGTTGGAGACTATACAATGTATATCTTTAATTTTGACCAGTAATTTAAGAGATGAATATTTTGAGTGTAATCTTAATTTCTTAGCGAATGAATAGTGATAGAAAAGAAGAAAAAAACACAATAAAATCTAGGTGTTAAAAGAAGAGAGAGGGCCAAAGTTCTGAATAACAAAATACAAAAGTTACTGTTAATCTAGTTCGGCAACTTATGTCTCCTTCGGTCTGATCAAATCAAAACATTTGGAAATCCACAAAACGAAATATGTGTTGAAACTGACAGATAACAAATTACCAAAAGAAAATAAAAAAGGGGGGGTCGGTATGAAGGGAGGGGTAATAACAAAATTACCTAACAAAATTGTCAAGAGCAATAGTCCAAGACGCAAAAAACAGGTGGAAACAACCGGAAAAATTGTCGAACGTAATGGTCCAGACTTGGTACAGATATTTTTAAAGAAATGGTACTTTAAATCGATTAAATGTCGCGCCAAACTTCCCGTTCCATTGCTGTTGCATCCGATAGCAACTCAACAGTAATTGCTTTTAAATGGTCAAAGACAAATAAAAGAATTAATCATCCCAGTATTAAGTAAAATAAAATCTTGAATCGGACTGGAACTTCAAATTTTTCCATAAGGGACCGATATATTTTAAAAAACTTGTTTTGATTGTATAAGACGGCGTTTTTTAAGCCTTGATTAATACGGCGGTCACGGAGATAACTATGTCTGATGAGAAAGTATGTATGTGCTAGCTCCCGCGAAGAAAACCAACTGTGAAAAATACATAATTTAAAAGATGAATATTTTGAGTGTAATCTTAATTTCTTAGCGAATGAATAGTGATAGAAAAGAAGAAAAAAACACAATAAAATAGGTGTTAAAAGAAGAGAGAGGGCCAAAGTTCTCAATAACAAAATACAAAAGTTACTGTGAATCTAGTTCGGCAAGTTATGTCTCCTTCGGTCTGATCAAATAAAAACATTTTGAAATCCACAAAACGAAATATGTGTTGAAACTGACAGAGAACAAATTACCAAAAGAAAATAAAAAAGGGGGGGTCGGTATGGAGGGAGGGGTAATAACAAAATTACCTAACAAAATTGTCAAGAGCCATAGTCCAAGACGCAAAAAACAGGTGGAAACCACCGGAAAAATTGTCGAATGTAATGGTCCAGACTTGGTACAGATATTTTTAAAGAAATGGTACTTTAAATCAGTTTAATGTCGCGCCAAACTTCCCGTTCCATTGCTGTTGCGTCCGATAGCAACTCAACAGTAATTGCTTTTAAATGGTCAAAGACAAATAAAAGAATTAATCATCCCAGTATTAAGTAAAATAAAATCTTGAATCGGACTGGAACTTCAAATTTTTCCATAAGGGACCGATATATTTTTAAAAACTTGTTTTGATTGTATAAGACGGCGTTTTTTAAGCATTGATTAATACGTCGGTCATGGAGATAACTATGTCTGATGAGAAAGTATGTATGTGCTAGCTCCCGCGAAGCAAACCAACTGTGAAAAATACACTTCATAAACAGTAGAAGCTATTCATGTTAGGGAAATTGATAAGTTTGAAATTAATATCGCCCTTTACTCTAAATTTAATATCTGAGATGACCATTTTCGTCAAATTCGTGATGAAAGTCCAAATAGATGTAGATCTATTGGTCGCTGTCGTTTTCTTTATTTCTAGTTCTGGAGGATTATCAATGGGATCCATTTGGCAAAAGATGCGTTATTAATGAAAAAAAAAAATCAACAATATATCTTTAAATGAGATAAAAGGATATAGCATATTTTATTTTTATGATCTTTTACCAATTTCTGAAGACATTCAGTCTTGTTAGAATATAAAGCCAAGTCTTCGAATAGAGGAGCACAATTAGTGTCAATTGGCATGCCAACTTTCTGTTGAAAAATTGCACATCCAAACGTAACAAATGTGTTATTAACGAGGAAATCAAGCATGCTGCACACCCGTTTTTCATCTGAGCATAAATTTCTTTTGAAAATTGGTTTTTGAAAAAAAATTGCGGATTTATATTATAATACAACTTTTTTTTTAATATTGGCCAGGGCTTTTTGGATGATACCTTTGATTTGGGATTTTAGTCTATCATAAAGAAACTTAATATAGAGTATGGAAAAATCAAAGGTTTTGAGATAATGTATTTGAGAAAATGAACGGGACTTAACATTTTCCAATACAACCTTCAATTTTTTCAGTATCGACATGTAATTCAAGTTACTTTGCGCATGAATAGTTTCACAGTCCGCTTTATGCCTGTCTTTCACTGCATAAAATATCTTAGCTAGGTCAATAGAAAATTCATTAGTTGAGCAAGATGAAGATCCTGCATGCAACGAATCTTTCCTTGTAGAGATTTTTGTGTAATTTTGGTACCCAACATAGGTACATGTATTGCAGATCTTGGTTGTCATTTTTAATAGGAACATTCAAAGTAGACCTGTATTTGAAAAGGACTTAATCTTTGTCAAATGAAACGGTTTTGAATGTAGCATACCTTGTGTATTGTGTTCAATGCCTAGTTCATTCAGGAGGGAATTATAACAATGAGCCTTACATACATTGGTCTTAAAAAATTTGTCTGCAGATACAACAACATAATATTTATATTAAACATAATGTGAAGATGCACTTACAGGATTAATTATCTTCAAATACTCAGGTCGATTGTTAACACATCTGCGTATTTTGTTCTGGTAGGTTTACACTGCCGATGAAAGCACTCGACCGAACTCGATCGATGAATATAATGAATATTCATCGATTGGAACACTGGACGTTTTCGGTCTACTAACCAACTCGGGACGATCTATCAAACTCTGCTGAACTCGAGCTGTGTTCAAAAATATTTATGACATGTAACAAAAAATCGTGATTAGGTCGTGTGCATTATAAGTCCAGAACAGTTCGGGATTCTATCGGGCCGTAGTCGAGGTAGTCGTGAAGAGGTCATGAAGGGATCGGCAGTAATTGAGTTTCAAATTTTAGGCCGATAATTCCGATTCCTACCCGACATCAACTCAGTCGCGTCTCGATTGATGGCGAGTTGCATCCAGATCAACTCAATTGATACCCGATCATTACTCGAACAACACGATTCTTTCGTTTCTTTTTTTTTCTAAACAAGATCTACCAGACTCAGACCTTTACTCGACTACGCAAGACCTTTACTCGATTTAACAAGAAGGTATGTCTTTCACAATAGAATTGCAGAGGCTTTCAAGAGTCCAAGTCGCTCATTGGGGCATGACTCCAAAAATTTATCAAACAACCAATTATTTCAAAGTCTGATTTCAACTCCCAGTTACTCATTTCCTAAATCATCACCAAAATATGTTGATTCAGAAGGATTCAGTTTTTAAAGGAGGTATCCAATTACTAATGCGAACAAGTTTTACTGGCGATCATATTTGACATAAAGTGACTCTGCAGGGTACTAGTTTAAGAGGGGGCTAACCAAGAATTATTGTTATCAACTTTCGTCCGATTTGTAAAGTAGTTTCAGAGTAGAGGATCCAAATAGAGTCCAGTGTTAGATTATGTTCCCCGCTTGGTCATCTTAAATTGCATACAGATATAATGGATATAAATTTGATAAGGGAATATACAAGGACTATTGTGACCAATTGTGACCTCAACTGGCACAGTGATTTCAAAGATGATCTCTGAGATTGTTTCAATAGGCACCTTGATTCTGACTTCGGCTATCTTTGATGAGATTTTTTTAAAGACCACCCATGGACTATCGTAACCAAGTTTGGTTCAAATGGGCTTACAGGATTTTGAGGTAATCTTCGAATTAGGTTTTAATAAGATCCAATTTTAAAATGTATTCCCACTTAGCAGCCATCTAGAATAGCAGCGGACATAGGAAACATTTTAAGTACTTTATTTTAGTTGACTCCACTTGACTCAGCGGTTTCTGAAAAGATATTGGAATGAAAAGTTAATAAACTATGTAGACTTAAAAGGGTCTTGAAAATATCTCCAGATCTTGCATGCTACTAGTAGAATGGAAGACTGTCATGCAGAAGTGAAAAGTCAGTCGACTTTAAAAACTGAACCAACGATGCCTCTAATGTGCGAAAAAAGATTCACCACCACTTAATAAATGAATTCAAGAATAAGATATGTTTCAGTTCAAGCTAAATGATATCAGACAAAGGCGATTCGATTTTAATATTTGTAAAACATGTATAAAAGGATACATAAAAATTCATTTCAGGAGATTTTCTCAGGGCAAATGATGTACCAAAAGGGCACTGAGCCATCTTTTAAATATCGGATTTTCCCTAAAGAAACCAGGTTAACAGCTATACATGTACAATGATGTATATTGAAATGAATATAAATTTAGTTATCACTGATATCATATGATGATAAG